>JAADXX010000181.1:0-40595 GCA_023338025.1 Phytopythium oedochilum | reverse complement strand
CTTCACGCGACCGCAGCGACTCCCTTCCCGTGTCTGCTCCTCAGTATCACGTCGCCGACAGCACGCCGTCACGAGCGATCACGAAGAACATGATGAACCTGGCGCGGTCGGGGAGTGCGCGCACGTTGTGGTCGTGGACGACCGAGTTGCGCACGCTCGCGACGTAGCGCAGCGCGCGCACCGTGCGCTGCGAGAGCCTGGCTTGGACGTTCGTCGTCATCTCGTGGAGCCCCCTGCCACTGGCGCCGAGGTTCCTCTCCAGCAGGAACTCGAGATGCTCGCTTAATTCGATGGCGAGTTGGATGTCGCTCGGCGCGGACTCTCCGACTTGTATCGCGTTTCGCGCCTCGCGGTCCTCGAAGATGATGGCCGCCGCGAGCATGACAGTCCCGGCGACAACCACGAGAAGCATGTGAGAGGCAGGGTTCCCCATCGTCTCTCCACGCAAATCTGGGACTAATGGGGGCGAGCGACTGAGACAATTGAGGCGAGCGAAATCCACTGATCCACTGTGGATGGCCATTTCCCACTCCGAGCTCCGAGTGCGTAGCTACCACTCCACATGAACTGCACGGCGAGATCGGTATGTACAGCGGAGAGCACGAGTCGAAGTGACATTGCCCTGTCGATATGAACGGGTCGCTAGCTCGGCCGCCAGCGCAAGAGCTTGCTGGAGTTCGTGGCGGCATATTCGCTGTCAGAGTCCAACCCATCGTCTTGCACCTTCAGCTGTTCACACGTCACATGTACAGTGTGGGTCACCCTAACCGTACATCGTACCACACCATCTCGTAATTAACCGGATTACTCATACTCCCCACACAATCAAACAGCGACGATGGCGATGCGCATGCTGCGCGTTGGCGCCCAGCGGTGGCGCTCCGGGGGCTTCTCGCTGGCCCGCCAGGCCAGCACGGCGTCCGGCGGCGGCGGGTTCTCGTACCCTGGCCCGCGCGCGCTGGGCCAGATCGTGAAGCTCGAGCTGCTGCAGAGCGAGGAGCGCGAGCAGATCGAGCGCATATGGGAGCAGTTCCACGGCGACAAGGACGACGCCGTGGCTGCGACGCTGCCGCGCGACGCGTTCGAGACGCTCAGGGACCGCGCGGCGGCCGCGCCGCTCTTCGTCTTCCCCGTGTACCGCCAGGACGGGTTCTTCAACATGCTGTGCCAGTTCCAGCAGACTTGCTTCCTCGTCACGTACCTCGAGGCGTTCAAGGAGAACCCGGCGGGCGCGCCGCCGTGCCTCGCTGTCTCGCTGTACGACGACCTGCTCGAGCCGAAGCAGGTCGGCCTCGTGCGCGGCGACGTCATCAACATGCTCGACAAGCGGGTGCGTCGCGACCGTGAAGGCGGTGTCCATATAGACTTTATGGGCCGCTGGTGTCTGTTGTGTGGGTGACTGACTGCGCGCTGCACGTGCACAAACCGCGCGAGGAACAGGAGTCGCAGACGCTGCTGACGCAGCTGCTGGCCAGCTACGCGGACGAGCGCCTCTATGATCACGTGGACAAGTTCAACAACAAGCCCGAGCAGTTCGACTTTGAGAGCTACCGAGCGCTGCTGCAGGACGCCGTGCCGTCTTCGGCGTAGAGGGAACTGCTGCCGCTGGTCATCGGCTTGAGAACCGGTCGAGGAGGTGGGTGGGAATACAGCAGTTTTGTCTGTTGGACATTCGTGGAGCGTTGGTGGACATGCAAGAGCATCGCCGCTCGGCTCTGGGAGGCAGCCAACCGCGATTATCCGAGCCAGGCGGCGGTTATAAGAGGCTCCAGCGTCCACATGGACCCGAGAAGACACGCTCACGACCTCAGCCAGTCCACCTGGCGGTCAATTCCAGTAATATCTGGACCAGTCGGGAGCGACATTTCCATTAGTCGATACCTCATCATGCTACTGTACATCTGCAACTGCTGGTAACCAGCAGTTGCCTTGTGTAATACCCCACACGTCGCAGAACATCAAGGTTTTTCTCTCTCTCTCCAAGTCTCCAGCGAGGTTTTTCTCCCCCCCTCCTGCTGGTTCTTCTGTCACCCTACAAACGCCAAGTGTTCTATACATTCTTCAAGTGATCGGATTCACCTTCCGCCCCCAGAACCCCGCCAAAAAGCAAGAAGCCGCGGTGGGTGAAAAGAAAGGATAGGAAAGGAAAGGAAAGGAAGAAAGGCAGGAAGGAAGGCAGGAAGGAAGGCAGGAAGGAAGGAAGGAAGGCGCCGTCATGACGCTCTCGGCGCCGTCGCTCCCGTTCCGCGACAGCGACGCGTCGACGGCCACGTCCTCGACCTCCGGCGCCGCGTCCCCGTCGACGTCGCCGGCCGCGGCGCGCGTGCTGCGCGTGGACCGCGAGGTGGAGAACATTGGCGCGCGCGTGCCCATGTCCAAGAAGCGCGTGACGTGGCGCTTCGTGCTCGCGGGCGCCGAGCAGGTGCACACGGTGACGCTGGAGCACTCGCGCATGTCGGCCAAGAAGCGGCTGCGCCTGGACGGCCGCCGCCTGTACAGCTCGGAGGAGTACTGCGCCGGCAACTGGCACCACGACTTCCGCGTCGACGCGACCGCCGCGTCCGCTCCCGCGTCCGGCAAGCTTAACGACGATGAAGACGCGGCCTCGCCGCTCTTCCGCGTGGCCATCAAGGACGTCAAGTCGACGGTCGTGGACCAGCGCAGCCTCGACGGGCTGTACGAGCTGTTTGTGGACGGCACGCCGTGGGAGCGGCTGGGCGAGCGCGTGCTGCCGGCCTCTCGGCGGCGCGGCAGCGGCGCGTCCGTCTGGAGCAGCGCGCTGTACGCGCGGCGCGTGGAGGACTCGGTGGGCGAGCTGCTGCCCGAGATGACGGGCGACCGCGACGCAGACGGCACGCTGCTCACGTGGACGTTCGCGTTCGGCGTGAGCGGCAGCATCCACAAGCTCGAGCTGCGCGACCTGTCGCGCGGCGAGTTCGTCGTCGTGCTCGACTGCCGCGAGCTGCAGCGCGTCAACCACGATGACATCACGGAGGACGCGTGGGAGTTCGAGTACTCGCTGTCGGACAACCACGAGCTCGAGATCGTCGTGACGCTCGTGGACGACCACAAGAGGTACGAGTTCTTCATCGACGGCAGTCCCTGGAGCGACATTGGCGAGACGGACTTTGTGCTGCAGAGCGGCTGGTACCCCGTCTACTCGCGCTCGCGCAACGCGGCCTACTTCCGCCACGCGGTCACGGGACAGACGCAGTGGGAGAAGCCCATCATGCTGCGCAATGGGTCGCTCATCGACCGCCCGTCGCTGCCCCACTCGGAGGTGTCGCCGTCGTCGCAGGGCAACCAGGAGGACCTGCTGCTCTTCGGCGTTGGCGCCATGAGCGTCTCCAAGAACCAGCAACTGCAACAGGAACAGCACTCGCCCGAGTCGAGCAACCAGCAGCAGTCGCCCAAGCGCTTGGACACGCAGCAGCCGCAGGACCACGTGTTCGCCTCGGCGCTGCTGCAGAAGCCGCCGCGGACGCACCTGGAGCCCGTGCTCGAGGTGCCCGAGGCCAACCTGCTCGACTTCTCGGAGGTCGCGGTGCACTCGTCCCCGAAGACCACCCAGGCGCCGGCAAACAGCGGCGGCGGCGCGACCTCGTTCGCGGCCTTCGACCCGTTCAACCCGGCGCATCAAGACCTCGTGCGCGGCTCCAGCGGCGGGAGCATGCAGCCCAAGCCGACTGCGCAGCAGCCCCAGCTGGACCTGCTCTTCTAAGCGCGCAGCACTTGCCGCCGAGCACGCAAGGTTCTGTCCTCGCGGCTCCGTCCAGAGATCGAGCAAGGAGCGAGAAGAGCGAGCAAGAAGAGCGAGACAAGGTCCGTCTATATATTTATATTGACCTGCCGCGGTGTGCTGCGCTCTCTGTGCGCGCGTCTTTAGGCTTTGCTGGCTCAGCCGAGCAGGCTGCGGATGAGGTCCCTGAGCGGCTCCTGCTCGCGCCGGTCGACGAGCTCGAACTCGTTCGCGAGCGCCATGAAGTGCTTGAAGCACGAGTTGAGGTGCGCCTCGGCGCCGATGCTCACTGCCTTGTCAAAGTGCGAGTAGTAGACGTGCGCGTAGACCCGGAAGAGCCGCCGGAAGATGTTCTTGACGACCGAGAGGAAGCCACGCGCGTACGGCGCGCCCTCGCGCGTCGGGAAGACCGCCTCGTCGCTCAGCAGCTGGTCGACCCACGCGAGCAGCTGGTCGATGTACCCAGGCGCCGACAGCGCCGCCGGCGTCCGGTACGCCTTGCTGTCCTTCCACAGGTACTCGAACTTGGCGCCGGCGCTCATGCGCGGACACGACTCGTCCGTGCAGGCCTCGGCCACCGTGCCGTACACGATGCTGACCTCGTTGAAGCAGTCGATCGCTGCGGCGAACGCAAGTAGGAAGCCTTCCTTATCAGCGCCGGCGTTATTGATGAGGAGGGACGGGGGACGCACTGTGCACAGCGAGCCAGTCGTTCAGGTCCTCGCCCGCGGGGAGGGCTACAGCCGCCGCCAGGTCGCCGCTGTCCGAGAGGCGTCGCGTCCGTCAGTCGTTATGGTCTACGAGCATCTGAAGATGATGATGACGAGCGACGCACTGGCCGAGCGTCGCCTGCGCGCGCTTGTGCAGGTCGTAGCGCTTGGTCCCGCGGCTGTGGCTCTTGGTCGGCCGGAACGTCCGACTGCGCGCGAACAGGCTGCTCATGGCGCCGCGAGGTGTCGGCGCCGAGGGGGGGCGGGGCGGCAGCGTATGCAAGTGAGCCGACGCCGGCGTAAATTTAGTAGCGATTGATCACGTTGAAGTCGTGACGCTGTCTCCATGTGACGCTTTGAACCCGTTCGCTCAACCACCCAATGAGAAGAAGGTTCATGAATGCATTTTGACCAATGGAACATCAGTAAAGTAATAATGGTACAATGTACCCAAACACGAGTATGGTCTTCTTCCAGCAGCTATTATACGAACAACCTGATACTGTACTGAGTGTATCCTCGATAGTACCGGACCGATTCTCGATGTGGGCGGCGCTGAGCAAGGTGGTCGGCGCGCTGGCCGGCGGCGCGCACGCGCAGGGCGCGGCGTACCCGGAGAACGACTACCAGCTGGCGATCGAGCTGAGCAAGGAGCTCGAGTTCGTGCTGGAGCGCGAGCTCGGCGCCGAGGGCAAGGGGCTGCACGAGAAGACGACGAGCGTGCAGCGCGAGCTGCCGGCGCCGACGGTGCGCGCGCTGCGCTACGTGGCGAGCGTGCGCAACGCGCTCATCCACGACCGCGACGTGCGCAAGCTCCCGGACCGCGCCCTGTTCATCGCGCGCTTCGAGGCCGCCAGTGAGGAGCTGAAGGTGCTGCGCGACAAGAAGCAGATGGACGCGGCAGGCGGCGCGCTCCGGACGATGCCGACGCCGCCAGAGTGCGTCGTCAGCTAGTAGCGGACGAGGGCGGAAGACGAGAGGAGAGAGGAGAGAGACCAGTGTGGATGGTAGACGCACAAGCTCGCAGGTAGTGCTGCTGTCTACTACTGATGTGATGATGACCGAGTGTATCGATAGTAGACAGGAGACCGACCCGGTGGTTCCTCTCGAGCACAAGACAAACAGAGAGGAGGAGCCACCGCGAGTGTATATGCGCGGCGCTGTGGTACTACCGGCGGTGGGGAGGGGGGGGCGGAGCGGAGCGTCGGCTTAAATACGAGGAGCGAGCGAGCGAGCGATTGCATGCTCACGAGTGCGGCGCCGGCGGCTGCAGCGCTCGGATGAGGCCGCGCGACGCGTCGTAGCACGCGTCGTCGTCGATCTCGGCCGCCTTAACAGCCGGCACGGCTTGGGCCTGCGCCTTGGTCGGCAGCAGCGCCAGCGGCTTGGGGCTCGGGTCGCGCTCGGGCTCCCCGACGGCGGTGACGGGCGACGTGGCGATCGCCGGCAGCGGCTTGGCGTCGACGCGCACCGCGGCCGGCAGCATCTCGACCGACTGCGGGCTCTCGGTCAGCAGCAGCTCCTGGATGCTGCTGGCGAGCGCCGGCAGCGACACGGGCGTGCCGTGCAGGTCCTTGGAGATGGCGGCGACCGCGGCAGCAGACGCTTTGGGCAGCGCGACGGGGGTGGAGAGGCCGGCAGGGGAGCTGGCGGCCGGGGTCTCGAGCTGCTGCGCCGTCAGGTAGTCCACGTACTCCTTCGTGTACTGCTGCATGAACGCGCGCAGCTCCTCCTGCTTGAGCGCGAGCATGTCCCGAGGGTGGACCGGCGTGAGACGCGCGTCCATCTGGAGCACACCCGGCGCTTGGATCGGAGACGGAGGAGGAGGAGGCACAGGCTCTGACTTGACGCGCTTGGCCGCCGCCGCCGCCTCGTCGTCGGAAGACCCAGAGTCCGGAGCGTCCAGGTCGTTCTGCTTGCGCTTGGTGCCGCCGTAGGTGCTCGAGTCCGACTGCGAGTCGCTGCCGTCGTCCTCCGACATGTCGCTGTCGCACGACTGGGACGTCTTGAGCGCGTCCGAGGCCTCTGGGTCGCTCCCGCGGTGATGGGGCTCGAGCTCGCCGTGCGCGGCAAACATGCTGTGGTCCGGAGCTTCCGTCTTGACGTGGAGAGACTCGCCGTCGGTGCGCTCACTGGCGCTGGAGACGTCGCGAGACTTCCACCGGAAGACGGGCTTGCGGCAGTTGGAGAGCTGGAGCTTCTCGATGAGCCCCACGCTCACGAGCACGTTGGCGACGTCGTACAGCCGGCGGATCTTGGCTGCGAGGCGGTCGCCATGCACGTCCACAGCGATTAGAACCAGTGAGAACGCGCAAGCCCCTCGGTCGCCTCAAGACGCACTCTTCAGCTGCCGGTCCTCCTCGTTCTCGGCCTGTTCCGACTGGATGAGCTGCTTTGCCGCCTGGTCCAGCGGGATGATGCAGTGCTCCTGTTGGGAGTTAGCCGCGTTGTTAGCGGGCGCTCCGGCACATCATCTACACAAGGTGGTGCCTCCTCCCCATCCTGCTGCATGGCTCACCTTGACGAGGAAGAGCTGGACGAACATTTGGCTCAGCTTGGAAAGCGACTTGCCTCTCCTCCGGTCTGTTTTGATAGATGCGCTGATTAGAGCACTGCCTTCAGCTGGATGGATGAGGGAAGGGAGTAGCGCGTGTCGCTGCGCACCTTTTCCTTTGAACGAGTACTCGGGGACGCCGCTCGAGCTGCTCGATGAGGACGCCAGCGTCTCGTCGTATCGTTTCTGTGTGTGTATCCGTCACGGTCAGAAGAAGGATTCAAGCTTAGGCGCCACGCGACCTACCTTCATGGCGACGATAGAGCTCGGAAGGCACTGGAGGCCGTGCCAG
Source organism: Phytopythium oedochilum (assembly GCA_023338025.1). Lineage (NCBI taxonomy): Eukaryota > Oomycota > Peronosporomycetes > Pythiales > Pythiaceae > Phytopythium > Phytopythium oedochilum. The sequence continues at coordinate 33,300 of JAADXX010000181.1, read as the reverse complement.
TTGTACAGGTTCTTGCTCTTGCGACTGACAAGGAAGATGCTCTCGAGGATGTTGACGATGTCGTAGATCCGTCGGCGCTCGACGCCTGCAACGAGCCACAGAGCGAACCAAGTCAGAAGAGCAGGCGCATCTACATGATCTAGCGATAGCGGTTGCACCGAGCTCGGCGGCAGCTTTGTCGAGGCAGATCTCCGTGATACGGTCCCCTCGGTAGAGCTTGAGGAAGCTGTGCTCCCGGAGATGGACAAACGCAATCGGTTGGTTAAACACCACGATCTCTCCGCGTCCGACGCAAAAGGGCGAGCGTACTTCTCGCAGAGCAGCCCTAGGGACTTTTCCTTGCGGTTGTACTCGCGGAAGGGGAAGAAGCGCTTGTCGTCGCCCTCGCCCTTGCCTTCTCCGTCGTTTTGGCCGAGTTCCTGGTCCTCATCGCCCTCCTTGGCATCTTCCTCGGCGTTCCCGGTCTCGCTCACCGGGTTCTTCGCTTCATTGTCGGCTGCTCCCGCATTGGCAGAGTCGGACCACGCAGCCTTCATCTCGGCCTTGACCGCCGTGTTCACCTTCTTCGGCACCTTGCGCACGTATCTGCGCTTGGGCTTTGCGGCCTTGGCGAGTCCGGGCGGCTTCTTGCTTGCCGGGTTCGCCTGAAAACACGTCGTCAGCCCTCGCAAGCGTCTCTTTCATTCGGAAAGCAAGCCTACCTTGCTGTCATTCATCGCAGCGTCCGAGGAGGAGGAGAACAGGCGCATCATGGCCGCGGCCGCCTCCGTCCGGTTCGGGCTCGGCTGGTGCAGGCTCCGCTCCGGCTGCGGCAAGTCGCCGGCAAAGCAAGCACGGACACACCAGTCAGTCGCCATGAGCCACGCGGACGTGCGCTGCGCCGCGCCGACTCACCCGCGCCGGCGTCCTGCTCGCGTCCGCGCGCGGTGGCTTGCTGCGCACGGGGCTCATCATCTCGCTCGAGCTCATGGCGAAGGCGAGGTGAAGGCGAGCCGGCGACTCGTGTCTGTCCTAGTGTACTCGGTGGCTCGGGTACGTATCCAATCGGATCGGAGGAGGAGCGCGACGCCGCGACAGGAGTGTACACACAGCGAGTCCCCAAGTATCCAGGGAATACGTACTGCCACCGCGCGCGAGCTCTCCCTTGTGCGCTTGTCGGTCGCTCGTCGCTTGCGATTGACACGCGACAAAAAGCGCGCGGGAAAAATTTGAATTGCGAGCGCCGGCAGATTCCAACGGACCAATCAGCGCGCGCCATTTTCGGAATCGCTTCCCGCCAAAATCGCAAATGGGTCGCGCAACCTTCGCGCCACCTCATCTGATTTCGTACGTAGTAGAATAACCATAGTACTACGACGTTTAACACCGGGTGTGTCTGGTAAGTACAAGGAGCAAGAGGAGGAGGAGGAGGAGGAGGAGGAGCATGGCGCCAGGGTGGCCGCCTGCGTCTGCGCCGCCGCTGGTGGCGGCGGCCACGGCCGTGTGGAGCCTGTACTTCCCGGAGGACCACCACGTGGGCGTCCCGGAGCCGGGGGACACGCGTGGCGCGGCGTACTACTCGCCCGTGAGCGAGAGCGAGGGCCGGTTTAAGGCGGCGCTGGCCTTCCGCGACTGCTTCCGCGACCCGGCGCAGTGGGCGCCGCTGCTGCAGGCGTTCGACCTGACGGAGCCCGAGCTGTCGGTCGTGTGGCTCCCGTACGCCGAGCTCGTGCGCGGCGCCTCGGGCCTGCCGGACTTTGAGCGCGTGCTGCACGAGAGCGTCGAGGACGTGCTGCCGTGCCTCGGCGTCGCACTCTGCATGCGCCGGCACGAGCTGCGGCTCGAGCTGGAGGAGACGACGCCCGCGCGCCAGCGCAGCGCGCCGCCGGACCGCGCCAAGATCAACGTGCGGCTGCACGGCGTGACGCCCGTGCTGCCGATCGCCGCGCTCAAGGCCGAGGTCGTGAACCAGTTCGTGAGCGTCGCGGGCACCGTCGTGCGCGTCAGCGCCATCAAGCCGCTCGTCACGCGCTGCGACTTTGTGTGCGCCAAGTGCGGCGAGGTCACGTCGCGCGCGTTCCCGGACGGCAAGTACAGCCCGCCGGCGCAGTGCGAGCACTCGCCCTGCAGGAGCAAGCACCTGCTGCCGAACCGGTCGACGGTCGAGACGGTCGACTACCAGAAGATCAAGTGCGTCCGTCGGCTCATGAGTCGCCGCGTGTGCGGCTGTGGGGTGGTGGCTAACGCGGTCTGCGATCGCACAGACTGCAGGAGATGGAGAGCACTGACGCGGGCCCGGGACGCATCCCACGCATGGTGAGGAAGGACGCGGCTGGACTGCTTGACGGCGACGTGTACACTGACTGGGTCTGTGCGTCACGCTGCAGATCGAGGTCGAGCTGTCCGAGGACCTGGTCGACTCGTGCATCCCAGGCAACGTCGTTACGGTCTCGGGCGTCGTCAAGAGCATCAACTCGGAGATCCACGGCGGGCGTTATGGCAAGCGCGCGCAGAGCAACAGCCTGTACATCCTCTACCTGTCGGCCAACGCCGTCGAGAACTCGGCCAAGGTGCGTCGATGCCAAGTCTCTCTCTCTCTCTCTCTCTCTCTTACGGATGCAAGTGTATAATAACCACTTGCACGCGCGCTTGGTGATCGATCGAGCAGGCAGACAAGATGAAGGACAAGGCGACGGACGTGAGCTTCACGAAGGAGGACTTGGAGCAGATCAGCGCCATCATCAACCAGGGCGACGTCTTCGACCGCCTCGTGCACGCACTCTGCCCCGGCATCTACCGGAATGAGGTCGTCAAGGCCGGGTTGGTCCTTGCGCTGCTTGGCGGCACGCGGAACCCGGACGAGAAGGACTCGGCCTGCTTCTCGCGCGCGGACTCGCACGTCCTCATCGTCGGCGACCCGGGCTTGGGCAAGAGCCAAATGCTCCGTGCCGTCGCGTCGGTCGCGCCGCGAGCGGTCTATGTGGGCGGGAACACCACGACCACGACCGGGCTGACCGTGACCATGGTCAAGGACTCGTCGGGGGACTACGCGCTCGAAGCCGGCGCGCTCGTACTGGCCGACCAGGGCGTGTGCTGCATTGACGAGTTCGACAAAATGGGCATCGAGTACCAGGCGCTCCTCGAGGCCATGGAGCAGCAGAGCATCAGCATCGCCAAGGCCGGCATCGTGTGCAACCTGAACGCGCGCACGTCGGTGATCGCGGCCGCGAACCCGAGCGGCGGCCACTACAACCGGAGCCGGTCGGTGGGCGAGAACCTCAAGATGAAGGCGGCGCTGCTCTCCCGCTTCGACCTGGTCTTCATCCTGCTGGACCGCCCCGACGAGGAGCGCGACCGCCTGCTGTCAGAGCACGTCATGCGGATGCATGGGCGAGGCAAGCGCCGCAAGCGGCCGCGATCGACTTGGGAGAGCGGCGGAGACAGGAACAGCCAGTGGGGAGCGTCAAGCGACGCGGTGGCGTCGGCGTCCATGGGGTTGGAGGACGACGAGGATCCTGGCGCCGCGCACCGGATGCTGTCGCACCGACTGCGCCAGAACGCAATGGACTACACGATGCAGCCGATCCCGATCTACTACGTGCGCAAGTTCATCGCGTACGCGCGCCGGTACGTGCACCCGCGTCTGTCGGCCGAGGCGGCCGCGCTGCTGCAGAAGAAGTACCTGGAGCTGCGCAGCTCGGCGGGCGACGCGCACGGGTCGTCGTCGGACAGCATCCCGATCACGACGCGGCAGCTCGAGTCGCTCATCCGGCTGTCGCAGGCCCGCGCACGCGCCGAGCTGGCCGAGGTCGTGACGGCGAGCCATGCGCAGGACGTGGTGGACATCATGCAGGAGTGCCTGCTGGACGCGTTCAGCACGGAGGACGGGAGCCTGGACTTCGGGCGCAGCGGCGGCATGAGCCTGTCGAAGAAGGTCAAGGCGTACGTCGCACGGCTGATGAAGGCGGCCGAGCGGCGCAACTCGGCGCTGTTCTCGTTCGACGAGCTGCTCGAGGTCGCCGACAGCATGGGGCTGCAGGTCGACAACTTCCACGACTTTGTCGACGTGCTGCGCAACGAGTGCTACATCCTCAAGAAGGGCCCCAAACAGTTCAAAGTGCAGGTCTCGTCCTACGCGTCCACGCGGTGACCCGATCGTTTACCTCGACGGATTCATTGGCTTGCTGAGATAGCTGGCGCGACGGCCACAGACACACCCCGCGCGCGCGCGGCTCCTACTCAATGTTGAGCGCGTCGCGGCGCTTCTTGATCTCGGCGTCGTAGATGTCCTGCGGCTTCTCGGACGAGAACAGGTCGTGGCCCGCCTTGGTCTCTGCGGTCAGCAAGCAACACTCTCTTCATGGTGAGTCGGCGGACGCGGCGCGCGCTCACGCGGGAGCGAGAGACGCACTCTTGCTGGACTTGACCATGGGGGCGGCGCACAGGCCGAGGCACACGGCCGTGCCCAGCGCGACCTTGCCGCTTTGCGACAGCGGCAGCTTCTCGAGCAGGCGGTACAGCATCCTGGTCTTCCTCCTCCTGGGGCTCGCTTTTGCTGGATAACACGCCGCCGGCGCTTGTCTCTCGCGTCGGCGAAGTGGCTTGGCTTCACTATGGCGGGTTGTATAGTCCGCATGTGTCCAATAGCGCGCGTTTTGGCATGCCTAATTCGGCGAGCGAGGATGTCAATGACCTCCCAGACTGAATACAACCCGCCGTAATCCAGATGCGCGACATGTTCAACCTGCGCAAACGAATGCTTTCCCCCGTCAAACCCGATCCTTTTCCGCCCCGCCGCCCCACTTTGCTGCTGGTGCTTGACTGACGCCGCATCGAAGGAGAAGAACAAGAAGAAAAGCCGCGTCGGAAGGAGGACAGCGCCCGTCCTCGAAGCGTAGTGGCCGCTCCGCCCGCCCGCCCGCCCGCCCGTCTCCCGCTCTCCGCGCGCGCGCGCGCCGCCTCCCGCCGCACGCAGCGCCTCGAGCGCCTTCGAACGCGCCCCGGGGCGTCCCCGACCGACCGCTGGCCGCTGAGAAAGGACGACCGAACGACCGACCGAGCGAGATGAGCGACGGCCCGCGCACGCCCACCAAGGGCGACAGCGGCGCGATCTTCACGCCGCCGGCCTCGCCCGCGACGCCCGCCAGGCGGGCGAGCACGGCGGTGCCGCCGACGTCGACGCAGCGCGCGACGCTGAGCAGCCGGCTGAGCCTCGCGCCGGAGGATTTGTTCGGCCGCGAGCCCGAGTGCGGCGTGTGCACCAAGTCGTTCAACATCCTGCGGCGCCGCCACCACTGCCGCGGGTGCCACATCGCCGTGTGCAAAGACTGTGGCCGCAAGGCCGTCGACCGGAAGAAGTCGGACCGCGCGCGGCCGCAGTGGTACTGCATGTCGTGCCTGGACGAGGACCCGACGCTCGAGATCGCCGGCTCGCGGCCCGCGTACACCAAGCGCCGCAGCTTCTCGGCCTCACCCTTCGCCCCGCCCGCGCCGCAGGTCACCAATGTAAGCGCGAGTCCCTGCAGGGCTACCCTTCTCGACTCTGTCTGACCTTGATTGATGCCGTTGTCGTTGGGTGTCTAGCTGGCGAGCGACGCCAAGTTTTGCATCGAGTGCGGCAACGAGCTGCCTGCGCGCGTCAAGTTCTGTATCGAGTGCGGTACCGCGGTGCGAGCGCAGGTCTTGTCCCCCGTGAGCGTTGACGGCGTTGGAGCGGGCGACGGAGGGTTCACGAACCGCGCGGCGCGAAGCCAGTCACGGGGCTCGCTCAGCAACGGTTTGATGGTGCGTTGCTGTATTGCGCGAGCCTGCTAGCTTCAGTAACGCTAGGGTACTCACAAACTAACGCGTGTGGTGCTTGTCGTGGCAGATAATCGATGAAAACAGCGGGTCGCCGACGGAGCCCACCGACGGATCGGAGGAAGAAAACCCAATCGACCAAAAGGAGGAGGCGGAGACGTCGCAGGCGTCGGACGAGAATGCGGCGGAGGAGGCGGAGGAGACGTCACATGAGTTGGGTGAGAATGCGGCGGAGAATGGCACAGCCGACGAGTCAAACGAGCAGCTCGCGCAGCTGCAAGCGGAAAACGAAAAACTGCGTCATCGTGTTGAGAAGCTCAAGCGGAAGATGGCAGAGGCCGAGCAACGCCGTGCGGCGATGCAAGAAGAGCACGGCCGTGCGATCGAAGAGGCGACGGCAGCGGCGGCGGCGGCTGCGGCTGCAGCGGCGAAATCGGCTCTGTCTGCGGCACCGGCATCAGCGCCAGGGGCTGTGATGAACGCTACCGCTGCTTCCCCCGTGGTTGCGAACGGCGCCGTAGGTGTCGCGGCGAAAGACCATCCAGACTATTTGAAGTTCTTCAAGTTGTTGTCAATGGGCCTGCCGCCAGAACAAGTCAAGTTGAAGATGCAGCAGGCTGGCGTCGACCCGTCCATTCTCGACGACCCAGACGCAATTATTGGTGGCGCAGCCCCTGCTATCAGTAATAACGACGCAGCTTCGACCGCATCGGGCGGCACGCTTGTCAAGGACGACGAGCGCTATGCAAAGTACTTCAAACTGCTGAAAATGGGCATGCCGCCGGAGCAAGTCAAGCTGAAAATGAGCGCAGGCGGTGTTGACCCAGATCTGCTGGACACTCCGGATGCTGTTGTGCCCGGGTCAGGTGGCGCGCAGCCGGTTTCTCAAGCTCAAGCCATGACTGTCAAAGACGACCCTCAGTACGAAAAGTTCTTCAAGCTGACGAAGATGGGTATGCCGCCTGAGCAAGTCAAGATGAAGATGAGCGCCGCCGGACTCAACCCGGATCTTCTCGACACCCCTGACGCGCCATCGCCTAACCAAAAGAGTGGTGCGGGACCCAGTGGAGGTGGTGGTATCCTCGCCGGTCTCCCTCCGAAGGCTGAGGCGGTCAAGGTGGAGCCTGGAGCTTTGCAAGCGAGCCTTTCTGCGAAGCTCAAGAATTCTGTGTCTGTGAAGAAACCAGAAGAGCCGCAGCTTCCAAAGAAGGAGTCGATTACGCCGAATGTCGAGCTTCGCCCGTTGTTCTGGCAGCGTGTGCCAGTCAACGTAGTGAGCAGTACGATCTGGATGAAGCTGAACGACGCGCACGCCGATTTCGACGTGATCGAGATGGAGTGGATGTTCCGCAAGAACCCAGTGGACGCGTCGAAAAAGCAGGAGGAAAAGAAGAAGGACTCGGCGAAGGACGCCCAGCCTCAGCAAGTGCTCCTCCTGGATCCGAAGCGCCAGCAAAACGTCTCTATCGCCATTGCACGCTTCCGCATGTCAGCCGAGGACATCAAGAGCGCGATTTACTCGCTTGACAACACCCGACTGACCTCTGAGGTGCTGAACGTGTTGATTTCCATCTCGCCAACCCTCGAAGAAATCGACTTGCTCAAGAACTATGATGGGGACGTGAAGCTGCTCGGCAATGTGGAGAAGTTCTTTTTGGAACTACTCACGATCCCGCGCTACACCCAGCGTATCAAGTGCATCCGGTACAAGTTCCAGTTCGAGAACCGCGTGCTGGAGACGCAGGCGCAACTGGACACGCTCGTGGCAGCTACCGATCAAGTTACGGACAGCGACAAGTTCCGTCGCGTGTTGGAGCATATTTTGGCCATTGGCAACTACTTGAACGGTGGCACTCCGCGTGGCGGCGCGTACGGATTCAAACTGGACACGCTGACAAAGCTGCACACGCTCAAGTCGGTGGACCCGCGCATCACGCTCATGCACTACCTGCTCCATCAACTCGAAGAGAAGGCGCCGGACGTGATCACATTTGCAGGCGAAGTCCCGCATATTGTTGACGCCAAGCGCTTGTCGCTCGACCAGTTGCGCGCTGACTTGTCGGGATACAACACGGAGCTTGCGATGCTCAAGGGTCAGGTGCGCGCATCAAAGAACGATCAGATTGAAGGCGACAGGTTTTACGAGGCGATGAGCCCGTTCGCGAAGGACGCAGAGGAAGTGCTGGAGGAGCTCGGCCGCGACTTCAACGGTTTGGAGACGTCCTATCAGGAGCTCGTGACATCGTTTGGTGAGGACCCGCGGAAGGTGGGGCCGATGGAATTCTTCACAACTTTGGACGAGTTTGTTACGGAGTTCAAGAAGGCGTACCGTCAGAACCAGACGAAGGAGTACCAAGCCATTTACGAGGCTGCTGCCTTAGCGCGCGAGGAAGCGGCGGTGGCAGCAGAGGCCGAGCGCCAGGCTCGAGAGCAGCGTGAAGCTGAAGAACACGCTCGGCTGGAGGAGGAGCGCCAGCAAAACTCGAAGGAGACGAAGGCGATATACGCCCAGATCATTGCGCTGCTGACTTCTTGGGCCGAGACGCACGCGGCTGGCAACGAAGAAGCGATCGTGGAGCAGTTCAAGGCATCGTCGCGCGGCTTCGGCATGGGCGAGCTGTCCGCTGATGATTTTTGCGAGCACGTCCGTCGACTCGTGGGGTCCAAGATAGCCAACAAGATCATTCCGAACAGCGTCCAGCTGCTGGGGGACGAGACAAAGCGAGAGGAGCTGGTGGCGGCGTTTGCTCGGTTCAAGGAGCAGGTCAAGAAGGAGAAAGATCAGAAAAAGCGCAGCTCGCTCATTTCTCCCCCCTCGGCGGTAAGTCGCGTGCGCTCGGCATCGTCGGCGCGCAAGCGCAACAAGGTGTCGGTGATCCAGGTCGAAGACGTGGAGCCCGTGGTCGGTGAGGAGGCCCAGCAGCTGCATAAGTCAATCCTCGAGTCGGTGCTGCAGGCGTTTGGCGGCGACACGAAGAAGATGAAGTCGTTCACGTCACACACGCGCAAGTTTGGCAGCGAGCAGATCACGGCGCGCGAGTTTTACCAGTATTTAACCGAGTCGTTCGAACTCGACTTCGTGGGCCGGCTCGTCCCGGATCTGGCGCGGCTGCTGCAAGACGCCGAGAAGCGCCACGCGCTCATCCGCGCGCTGTGCGAGAGCGCGCCGGGCTGGGCCAAGTTTTCGGGTTTATAGACTGGCTGCTATGACGACGGTGACGCGAGCAGAAGCGGCGAAGCGATAGGGAAAGCGCAGACGAAGGCTCCACGCGGCCGGCGTGGCCTCCCCCCCCCTACGATCTATTGGAAGAATTGATACTGAGCGGATGCACGGTGGTATATGAAGGTTGGCGCTAGAGGGCTCATCATGACGAGAGCAGGCGCGAAGACGACCCCTGCGGCACGAGCGAGCCGACGGGGATGTCGCTGTAGTGCTTGGGCTTGAGCCGCGCGACCGGGTCGCTGCTGCCGCTCTTGTCGAGCTTGGCGCGCCAGAGCGCCTGCTGCTCCTGCAGCCCGCGCACCCAGCGCTTCATGTCGCCCTTGGACTCGGCGCGCAGGAAGTAGCTGCGCTCGGGCGTCTTGAGCACGAAGCTGCAGCGACCGATAGTCAATAGTAAGCCACAAGATCGCATTGCAGTCACGACCAGCAATGACAGGATCGAGACTCACCTGAAGACGCCGTGGTCGCCGTTCTCGAAGCGCCGCACGGACTCGATGGCGAGCAGCGGGATGACCTTGGCGGCCTCGGCGGAGCTCTCGTAGTGGTAGTACTTGAGGTCGGCGCCCTCGAGCGCGAAGAAGCGCTTGGTCCACTGCGGGGTCAGCACACGCTCGGACGCCTTCATCTTGAACAGGTAGCCGCTAATGGGCACCGGTCCGCGCTCGTCCTGCGGCATCTTCATGATTGCGGTGTCGCGGCGGCCGAAAGTCGACTTGTTGGCGAATGCGCAGGTCCAGGGACGCGCGTCTGGACGCTCTCACTCTCTCTCTCTTGCTGCATCAAGTGGTGACGCCTCGACGTCTTATGACGACGAGCTATGCAAATTGCAGCCGATCTATTTTTTTTCGAAAGTGAACCCATCTATTTTCCAGCTGGTAAAGGGCACCATACGGTATCTTCTGCTTTCACTTGAAGTACCGCAACTCATATAAGAGGCACAGGCACACTGTACCATGCGCGCCGACTCTGCTCAAAGCGCGACGGACCAGAACATCCTGATGTGGCGTAAAAATAATTCTCCCGAGTATCGCATTTGCTCATCGGCCACCTCGTTGCCTTTAACAAATTCCGAGCAGATCATCCCGCACCTTCTCTCCAGATGGGTTCGAGAGCGCGATCGCGCTGGAAAGGCGCGCATAAGACTGCTTGGAGATCACTCGCGGTCGAATCGACGTTAGTGGTCTGCAGCCCTGGATAGTACCGACGGCGTCCTGACTGACGCGGCGCTGTGAAGATCGGACAGGAGTGCGCTGGAGCAAGAGATGCAGCATGCTGTGCATACTATCTAAAGAGAGACGGAGAGGCGGCTCCGTAGCCATTCCAGCTTATCGACGCCGATCTTTGGTCGACGGAAAAGGGGCGGCGTCGCTCGCGAAGATGCAGGAGATCTGCGCCGCGCTCGACACTGGAGCAGGGAATGACTCCAAAGCACCGTAACCTCTCTCGGCTCAATGGAGAGCTGTCAGGTCCCAGCAGGATCTCGAAGCCAGCTAGAGTAAGTACATGTAGTGTATGATTTCGGTTGTCAGTCGTCGACTGACTTTGCGATGGCGTGACCCAAAGCGTCGCGCATCCAACATTGCCCGTGACGGGATCCCTGTCGACCCAATCACTTTCGAGACGACTTGACGCCGCCAGCGGGAGCTTTCGTTGACGGACAGTCGCTGCGTTATGTTGATTTGGACGGACGCGCTGAAAAAGCTGCTTTCCAAGCGCGCCCGTATTAGTGTATGAGATCCATCGAGATGGGGCTTTCACGCTCTCTATTACGATGGAACAGCGATGTTCTCGCGTCGCGCTCTATCGACAGATGTGCTATTGCTGCATCGTTTTCTGCGCCTATTCGCTCCGTTCGCATGGAGCATCGCTCCGCGATAGAGCACTCGACAAGCGACTAGGCCTTGTCGGCCACAACCTGTGGCGTGATGTACGTGAATGTCCTGCCCTGATCGAGTTATGTACACCGAGAGGATCGGCACTTGATGCCACCAAGTTGATGGTGGCACTGCCCATTGACGCTCTATGCGCTGCTTTGGACGCAGCCACTGTGCTATACGTACCGTCCGAGTGGTCGAACCGATCGTTGGTGAACCCTGCAACGCTCACCTCATCCTTCGCACACCTGCACAGTGCCATGCAGCACTTGCAGCGTAAAACCGGCGAATGGCCCTTTCGGCACACCGAATAGATCCACAAGTTGCGCCGACACACTGTCGAGTACTCCTACACGCCTTCGGTGCTACTGCTGCTGTTGGTTTGGACGCGCGCGCTCGTCGACGCATAATTCGGCATGCAGTACACAGAGCTCATGTGGCTCTCGGTTGTTGCAATAGTCGCTGCGGCTGATAATAGCAGGATGGTGAAACACGTACAGAGTTTGCGCATCGAAATCCAAGACCCGTTCGCGTACACAGCGCACACAATGCGCACGGCAGCACCAGTCGCTCGGCTTGTTGTACACGCTGAGCACGAGCTCAGATCGGTCTGCGACAGCTCGGTCGCGGACTCGCAGCCGTCGGAGCTCATCGAGTGATGCTCGTTGAAGTGAAGTATACCGTGCGTACGTACTTACCTAGACAAATCCTAAGAAGACGCACAGTGCACTTGAAAGAGAATATGAGTCCGATAAGACCTGCGTCGCATGTCCGCGCGTTTCTCATCCACGCACTTGGCTCGTCAGTATTACGGTTCGAGAAACAGAAGCCGCCGCATAATATGTAGCAGCCCGGCACGGCCATATGCCGAGCAACAGCCAGCGTGGAGGAAGGAGACGCCCTGCCTGCTGCCCAGAGTCATGCTTGGCGAGTGGCCCCGTGCGCGCGCGCGACGTCGCGGGGTTCAACCGCCCTGCTCTGTGCGCCATGGGCGAGCTTCGCGGCGGCGAGCAGAGCCGAGTCGAGTGGTCTCCTGGGTGGAACTTGCATAAACACAGGGCTGCAAGTGCTGGGTACAGCGAGACAAGTGGCAAGCAGCAGCGGGCTACGACCGAGAGGAGGCGCGGCGGCTGTCGTTCAGTCGTATGGGGAGCGTTTTGATGATGTGAAAGAGTGCGTTTGAACGTATGGACTCCATGTTGTCGTTGTGTAATCGCCGCTGCTTCCATCATCACGCGCGAATCCGCGGCTTGGTGTGCTTGATTTATATGCCGGCGCTGGTAACACTGTCGGAAGTTCAATTGGTCGCTTTCCGACAAGAAATGCAGTGAGTAACGTCGAGTTAGTACATGCACGAGGGGCGGAAGAGGTTATGCGATCTCACGCAGAGCGTTGGCGCTCGATGACGCCCCCCGCCGCGACAAGAAACAAGCAACGCCGAGAGTTACACGCGCTCTAGTCGACCGGGCGATGCGATTCCGCCATGTACGAATGAGATACAGTACATGCGTACATGTCTTACGTTCGTCGCCGCTTGTACGATCCAGCACCCGATCACACACACGAGTGGCGCTCGTAAAAACACTCGCGCCGCTGACTGGAAGGCGCGAGCGTCGCGAGCGTCTCTGACTCACAGCGAACCGAACACTACCTCCGGACTAATAGACGAAGGAGAAATGACTGCGCGAGTAAAAGCCGACGGCGGATGGTTCTGAATATTTAGTATGAGGAACTGTATATTGGTACGGTACCACACATAATATCGATGTGTGCCCAAGTGACAATTTTCAGTGGCAAAAGTCCAGAGAAAAAAATAAGCGCCAGATGCATCAACTTTTTGTTGACTCGTGAGGCCATCACCTAGCACGGCGAGACGCCTTCTGGACGTCGACATGTTGCTTTCAGTATGAACGAAACCGTCTCCTGGTGATTTGATCAGCGTGGCACGTGCACCTTTCTGCGACGTGTGAATACATCATCAATATATTGGATCGTCCGACCATACACACATCAGGAGTCCGAGGGCATAGAGCCTTGGCATTCAGCGTGGCAGACGCATCGCGCGTTGTGCTTCGCAGCTGCTGCCCGCGTCAGCACTGACAGCAGGCAGGCCGGTGGCGCCAGGCTCAAGGACTGGAAAAATCCTCGAAGTCACGTCACGCCCGTCTTGATCTGACCAGCGCGTGTTACATGGGCAACGCAGCAATGTACCCGCGCTCGCTCTTTCCGCTCCATTCCTTCTGCGCACGAGAGGCTGGAGCAGCTCGGACACCAATTTTCGCGCATGGTCGCAAGCTGTGAGTCAACGCGGAATTGCCTTTTGCACAGCTCAAAGCCTGTGCCCGTGCAGGAGCCGCTTTGGCGCTGGGAACCGAGCGGGAAGAGATTCGCCCCCGTGTGCGTTCGAAACGGCATCATCGGGAACAAGTTGCGAAAGAAAGTGTTACAACCCTGGAAACAAACAATCAGGGGGGACCTGAACAAGAAACCGGTGCGTGCCCGTAGGAATTGCGCGCGCTATGCGCTCAGTCACCAGCTTTGGAGCCGGGCATAGCCGGGCTCGGTCGGCCGCAATGTCCACTTTGCCCGGGTGTATCCAAACATCTGGTTACGCAAGCTTCCACCAGCTGGAGCATGGACGCGGCTGCGCTCCCGCGTCCCGTCTGCGCGCACACACTCACACAGAAAGGGCACACGACTGGTCTAGATAGTCAGTCCAAAAAGTCGGACAAACAACACACGCACTGTAGGAAGCGCGGCGTAACCGCCCGAGAGCATAGCGAGTGCGAGTGAAGCGGCGCATCCCCGGCCGCGCTCCCTCTCCCTTTCCCTCTGGGATTCCCTCTCCCCGACCGCGGACTCCGCTCACCCGGTCGGTCGGTCGGTGCCCTCGCCCTGGTCGCGCTCATTACTGAATCGCCGCTCTCCGCGCTGTAACCGCCGTGTTCGCCGCCCTCCCGAGTTGTCCGCGCACTGGAACGCGGAGCCAGCTCTAATAAGCTTCGGGAGCGGATCGGGACACGACGCCCCGGACACTCGCTCAACGTAGCACAAATCAGCGCACAGATTGTGTCGCGAGTCACAGATCTGATCCGCGCGCCTGCCATGTCCATCGAGACCGCGCCCGGACCGACCGAAGGCCGCGCCGCGGGTTCGACGACCACGCAGACGCCGCCGCCGCCGCAGGCCAAGCCGCAGCCGCCGACGCTCCAGCTCCCGCTCTCTAGCTACACGCCGGCTAGCGGCGACGCGCTGCTGGGCGACGAGATCGCCATGATGGGCTGCGACGTCGAGGCGTGGACGACAGCGACGTCGACCGCCGCCGGGCGTCCGCAGTTCCTGGCGCCGCCGCAGGCCTACAGCGCGTTCGCGGCGCCGCCGGCCGCGCTCACGCGCCACATGTCGCTGCCCGCGCCCATGGTGCAGTTCGCGGTGCTGGCGTCACCGATGGCCAGCACGCCGATGGCCGGGACCCCGCATCATCAGCAGCAACATCAGCAGCAGCAGCACCACGTGCAGACGAGCATCCCGATGCTCGCGCGCCACCACAGCGTCGGGTACGTCAACATGGTGCACATGGCGTCGGGGACGCCGTTCCAGGCGTACGGCCAGCCGATGATGGCGCGCAGCCCGCACATGGGCGAGATGCAGCACATGCTGCAGCTGAGCATGGCCCAGCAGCAGCACGTCGCGGCTCCGCACACGCCCAGCCTCAAGCAGCAGCTGCAGCAGCTTCAACAGCAGCAGCAGCAGCACATGAGCGCGTCCGTCAACGTCGAGCCGATCGCCTTCACGTCGGTGGGCGACGCCAAGCTGCCGCTGGAGGACCTGGACCCGCTCGCGTTCGCCGTGTTCGACCGCCCCATGCCGCAGGACATCCAGCAGGTCGAGTCGGCCTTCGAGTCGCTCGACCGGCTGCTGCCCGAGGTCGAGCAGGAGCTGCTCTTCCGCGGCCACGCGCTGGACGCGTTCGCGCAGACGTCGGCGCCGCTGGTCAAGCACGACCTCAAGTGCTTCACGCCCATGTCGGCGTCGAGCGGCAAGAGCCCGAAGAGCATGGCCGTGTGCAAGGTCGGCGGCTGCGGCCGCCGCGTGCGCTCCAAGGGCTTCTGCAAGACCCACGGCGGCGGCCGCAAGTGCAGTATCGACGGCTGCAAAAAGTCGAGCCAGAACGGGGACTTCTGCATCGGGCACGGCGGCGGAAAGAAGTGCAAGGAGGACGGCTGCGCCAAGGCCGCGCAGTCCCACGGGCTGTGCAAGGCGCACGGCGGCGGCGCGCGCTGCAAGTTCCCGGACTGCAGCAAGAGCAGCCAGGGCGGCGGGCTCTGCCGCGCGCACGGCGGCGGCAAGCGCTGCCAGGCCCAGGGCTGTCCCAAGGGCGCGCAGCGAGGCAACTTCTGCGCCACGCACGGCGGCTTCCGCAACTGCAAGATCGACGGCTGCGTGCGCACGGACCGCGGCGGCGGTTTCTGCGAGGTGCACCGCCGCGGCCGGCTCTGCAAGGTCGACGGCTGCAAGAAGCTGTCGCGCAACCAGGGCATGTGCACCATGCACATCCGCGAGGTCAAGCAGGAGGACGGCGGTGCTGGCGCCAGCTCGGGATGCAGCGACGCCGGGAGCGCGAGCGACGTCGACGGCGTCTCGACCGCGCTCTCCGCCGCGCTCGTCGTGTAAGCGACGCTCACCTCCATCCGTCGGTGGGGTGACGCGACCAAGGAGGGGGGAGACTGTCATCTTCGTCCCTACTGTGAATACCCGCGAGCCAGAGAGTGTGCGAGTGTGTGAGGGCGGCCGAGCGGCGCGTGCTCTTGTCCGTCGGAAGACAAGGGAAGCTGCTGCGTCGCCAGCGCTTCTGCTTGCCTCCTCCGCGCCGTCATGACCCAAGCCAAGGCCCCTCCAGTCGCATCCACTTGCCGTGTGCAGTCCAGTCCAGTCCGCGCCGGCGTCGAGGCAACATCGCGGCGCTGGGAGACCCGGGGGAAGTGAACCTCGCGCGTTTCCTTGGCGTCTCATGCGGCATTGACGTCGGTGGCTCGCTCCTCCTCCCCACCCACCCCGCCCTCCACCCCACCCCAGCCTAGCTCTCTCTCTCTCTCCTTTTGTTGGTGTCCTTCCGTCTCGTGATCGTCGCGTCCCCCAGTCCAGTCGCCGGTGCTCGTAAGGAGCCCGCACGTCCGTGGTATCTGTCGTTTGTTATCGTTGTTTGAGTATTTAAAGGAAAGAGAACGGCGCGAGCCTCGCCTTTTTGCCTGTTCCGCTTGCATTCTCCTTCCTGCACGGCTTCACGGTGCCTATCGCCTATGAAGCGGACTCTATCCACCAGTAGCAGGCGCTGATCCCTTCCTAGTACTCGAACGAATCAGCGAAGCGTCGACTGAAGGCCATACTGTGCATGTCGCCGTCCTTACCATCTCAGACCCAGTCCAGCACGACCACAGACGAGAGCAGCGTTCTACTGAGAGACGCGTGCCGGCGTCTCGCTTGCCGGGTTGCCAAGGTTGACTGCAGCATACTTAGTATATTCTACTGGCCTTCTTCGCCATTGTGCTCACCGCTTGCGCTTGGAAGCGCTTTCTACCGGGGAGATGCGGCTGGCTAGCATACCGATGTGTTTGTCCGTTTGGCGACAAATTTCAGCATGGCACTGCCACTGCACTGGTAGAAATCGGGCTTTAGATCGCCGTCTCGCTGCCTCGACGCGTGGAGAAAGCGTGCGCTGTGTGCAATGCCAGTTGCTTCGTGTGAATACTGTCGTTCATCTCCACAGTGTAGGTCACACTCATAGCGACGAAGAATCCACCAACATGACGGGCAGTGGAGGCTCGGCTCGATCCCATCGCGAACGAGACTGTCTGTGCGTCTCGAAACTTTCAGCGCCTGTGCTCGCCCAACTTCAAACTGAATTGAGGTCTGTCCAATCGCGTTGCTGTTGACAAGAACAGCATCAGCCGTCACTCGGCAATCCGCGCGGAAAAGTGGCCGTCCGAGCGCGATGATCACGTTAGTTGTCGCCGTCGTCGGCTCCGACCGCGTCACCTCCGTGAAGTTCAATGCGAACGACTTGGTATCGGAGCTGAAAGAAGCGATCGCGGCAAAGATACCGGCTTCTATTCCTAGAATCGACCTCAAGCTGTACCTCGCCAAGCTCGATGGCGGCGGGTGGCTCAAGCCCAATGGCGCCGAGTTCAAGCAGCTTCAGCTCCCAGACTTCCCAAGGGACTCGCCGTACTTGGCAACCGAGCCACTATTCCCTGGGTTCGATGTTGCCATCTATTTCCCTCCCGACGGCCAACTCGAGCGCAATACTGTGCACTTGCTCGCGCTACTTCCCCCGAGCCTTCGTCTTCGGCCGCGCAAGCTACCGTTGGAGTGCCTAGGTCGGTCGACCAAGTGGATGGAGGAATCCTTCAGCCTCCGCATGCTCTCAAAAAGTCAGTCATAGTAGCCGGCGCGTGGGTCCAAGCGCCCGTGGACTGTCCGCAGCTCAACTAAGGCGAGTCCAAGGTCCTCCACATTCCTGGCCACTATCTCGACGATGCGGGAGTCAGTGCTATGGAGCCGAGCAGTGATCTGTGGCTCTACCGCCGTGACGCGTTGGAAGAGCAGTGGAACGAGATCACGCGTGACACCATCCACTCGTCTGCCGTTCTGTGGATCTTCGGGCCCCCAGGGGTTGGCAAGTCATGTGCGGCGTATGCGTTCGCCTGTAGGGGTATCGACCGCACGAAATGGGATGTCGTGTGGATTCATCGCAAAGTTTCGGAAGGCGGGAGGGGATTTGAGTGTGTCAAGTTTGAGGGTGCTACCAAGTGGACGTGCAAGGCCAGATCACTGGAACTCGACGACTTGCTCAAGTCGCGAAGTGCTGCGACGTCACATGCGGACGAACAAGGCCAATTTGTGTTCCTTGACGGTTGGCGGAGGGATGACGCGGTCTCCGACGAACTAAAAGATGCGCTCATCTGGTGGGAGCGTGAGAAACCAGTAAGCCGTCGCCTGGCAGTTGTGACATCCACGCCGTCAATCGGTACGTTTCTGAAAGTCTACAAGAGTGTCAGGATTTCGCCGCCGGACACGGTCCTCCCGTCCCGGCAAAACAGCATACGTCCGATGCAGAGAACACTAGTATCCCAGTTGTCGTCGTGGAGACTCGAGGAATATCTGAAGGCAGTGGAGAGCAACGAGTTCTTCCACTCGATCAGGACTGCGTTCGACGTCCAAGAGGATTTGAACGTCAGTCGCCGGAAAGAGCTTGTGGCTGAGAAACATTTCGTGGCTGGCGGCAGCGCGCGAGCTATGTTTGTTTTCACGGATGAGACTGAGAGGGCGACGTTGCGTGACGCGGTGAAGCAAGTCAAGAGCGTTGAGGAGTATGCGAATCTCCAAGTCGGTTCCACCTCTGACGATGTCATCAACTGTCTTCTTGCTGAATTCGACCAAGGTGGTCCGACGCGAGCGAACTTTCAGACCAAGATAGTGAGCAAATTCGCTTTGCAAATCCTCACACATCACCTCGGACCCCAGGGTATCATCGATGCGGTGAAGAAGTTCCGGGTGAATCCAGCGCTCGACGGCCACCTATTTGAGCAGTGGCTCCTAGCGTCACTTCGCTTCGAGAAACTCCGGTATCGAGTCGAAACCGAGCCGAAGAAAGAGCTCCGGCTGAAGCAGTGTGGCGTAGACTTCTTCGATCCTGCTTGGGACGTGATAGCCAGGGGCGAGACGACTACCTTCGACTTCCTGGACAGCGAACACGGGACCAACGCGGACTATGATCAGTGTTACGTGCCGATGAAGTGGAAGCATGCTGGCTACAATGCAGTTTGCATTGGGTGGGACGAGAACAAACCGCCTCACCTTCGATACATCTTCATGCAGGTGACCCGAGCAGTCAAGCACAGCTACGATGCCATGCCATTCGTCAACGTACTGAAGATGTTGAAGGACAACAACGTGAATGTGGGCACGGTCGAGCTCTGGTACGTGGTGCCGCTGGCGAATCTGCTCCAGTTCAAGGCTCCCGTGACAACGACATCATGGGCCAAAGTGGTCGAGACAGCCTTCCTTCCGACCAATACTACAACAGGCAGATCAACCCGTCCAGCCAGCTCGGCTTTCCCGGTCAGTTCGGGTGTGAAGGCGGGAGTCTGCGTCGTGGGCGTCTCGACGAAGATTAGTCGGTTAGAAGACGTGTGGCAGCGCCTTCCCTGAGGTCAACGATCAGCAGCGGCGACTTAGCATTTGCACGGAGGTAGGTTTCTTTCGTTCGTAATGAGTCGTGTTGAGTTTCGGAGTCGTTACATCAGTGTGGTTGCTTCAGGATGTTCGCAACAAACGAAGCAGGTCGGGGACGACCGATACAGCAAACGGATTATACACGAACAGCTTGACCCGAGGAGCACCGACGTGTTTGTCAGTAGCTTGAGCGTATCGAAGCAGTCGCCCTGGAGAGGCAAACACTGCTTCAAATTGACGCAGACGAGCGTGCTGACCCCGACGCGAGCGACGGCGCGCGCTGGTAACTCGTATCAAAGTGTAAGAAGGGCATCTGCTCCCACAGCGATAGGTTTTGCGAACACATCTCAGAGCTACGTGACGCATTAGTCCACCTCGTAATACTTGCTGGCGTCCTTACTTACTGTCGTACTCGATGGCGTTGTACGTATGCGAGTGCAAGTGCAGGTCTGTCAGTCCATTCCAATCTGCTCATGAGATTCCGACGCTTAAAGCAGCTGCGGCCTCCGCGGGCCGACAACCGAGTGCTCGAGTGCGATGGTCGCGTGTGCTGTAGTAGGAGGCTACCAAGTGGCTGTATTTTGCTGAGTGCACCCATCGGAAGTGCTGGTATGTCGTGCGAAGTTGATACTGTGCATGTTGCCATCCTTACCATCTCAGACCCGGTCCACCACGACCACAGACGAGAGAATCGTTCTACTGAGGCGTCGACAACTCCGTGGCCCGCGTTCGGATCCGCTGCCGCGCGATCCCTGCGCGCAAGTTGAACACAAGCTCGACTCCATCCGCGACACCACGTTCTACGAAGGGATGGTCGCCTGCTGCCCAAGACGTACACGGTGCACGGCATCCACTCGAGCTTGTCACGACTTCTGAGCATATACCATACGCGTTTGCGATCGGTGGACAGCACTGCGCAATGCTTCCGCTTCATCGTGTAATTTCGCGGGCAATCATCCGCCTTCTTTTAAGACGGTCGCAAGAATCTGCACATCAGGACCAAGCGCGAGCAATGTGGTGGTATCCGTGGAAGTGCAGTGTGTGGAGTTGACGGGGTGGATATGTTTCCTTGCATCAGAGCACCAGAGCACCAGAGCCAAGCAAAGTGCGCGAGTCCACGCGAGTTCACTGCTCGAACGGTCGATTATCAGTCCATGCCAAGGAGCAGCGCCACGTCACGTCCTGACCCGCTTGCTTAGGATCTCGTACGACTGGCTCGGGTCCCCGCAGGCACTCGGAGACGTCTCGTCGATCTCGAAGCCCATTTTCTCCCGGTAGAACGCGAGCGCCGCGCGGTTGCTCTTGAACACGGTGAGCACCACGAGCTCGAGCGCGAACTTGCGCGCCACTAGCAGCAGCAGCTGCATGAGGAACTTGCCGAGTCCGCGGCGCTGCATCGACGGCGCCACCTGCAGCTCGAACACGTAAAGCGCGTCGGCGTCCTCGTCGTCCACGAAGCGGAAGTGCGCAAAGCCTGACAGCGCGCCGGTCGACGCGTCGCGAGCGAGGAGGTACCGCGCCATTGGGTCGAACAGCTCCGCGCGCTTGGCCGCGGGGTCGTAGCCCCAGTCCGAGGCCTCGTACTGCGCCTTCATGTTGATCTCGAACAGCGAAACTAGCTCGCCGCGCGCCGCCGCGTCCAGGTCGCTCGCGTGCGCGCTGCGGATCGCGACGGGGTCGCCGCCGTGCCGCGTGAACGTGGAGAAGGCGGCGAAGTCGGCCAGCACGTCGCGCGCAGCGTTCGCCGCCCGCAGCACCGGCGAGTCGCGCGCTGTGTCCCCGTGTGCGGCAGCAGCGAAATTGCTGGAGGTGGCGGCCCTGGACGCGGCCACAGCCTTCTTCTTGCCCTTGGCCTTCTTCGCCATATCGCCCACCAATCACTCACAACTCGTGACTCATGAGTGCGTTTTCGCGGGAAAACGCGGTGATTGGCATCCTCTTTACCGTATGATGGCGCTATAAACTAGAGTGAGTAAATTTAGGTATGTATAATAAACCATACTTGTCTGATTCTTGTATATAAAGGTCAACTATTGTCAATGTTTTTCGCGGGAACTAAAGCTTCAAGCAGCTATTTTTACACCTTGTATGGCTGGCAGGATGGCAGCGGTTCCAGCAGTCCGATCGAGCCTCGCTAGCGGCGCCGTCCGACATGGCAGGCGACTCCCCGTCCACACCCGCGCCGTCGCCTTCCGCAGCCGGAATCACCCTGGGAGCGCCGCTCACGGTCAGCAAGAACTCGTTCCAGGCCGTCGTCGTGCGCGTATCGGATCGGTTGGAGCTGCCTGAGGCGCTGGGCCGAGTCAAGCGGCTGCCGCGTTTCCGTCACTTCCAAAGCTTCCCGTGCGCCTCGCGGGTCCGCTCTCGAGTCACTGGCAGCTCTCGCGAGTCAAGCGGCAACAGTGGCGCCGGCCTCTTAGGCAGCGAAGAGTCTCAGGACAGGATCCTCTCGCCCAAACCGATCCTTCGTCCGCAGCCGCCTTCCGACGGCGGGGATCCCGTGTTTGAGTCGTGGGAAGACGACGCGCAGCCAGGACTAGGCGACCGCCTCTTACATCTGCTGCAGCGCTGGCAGGTGGACAACGTATTGCTGGTGGTCGCGCGCCGGGACGCGAGTCTGTGCCAGCGCCTCCTCGGCGCCGAGCTGTTCCGCCTCGCGCTCGAGGCGGCCAAGCTGGCGCTCGAGCAGTACTATCTCGAGTCAATCAGGCCCTCGGAGGCGGCCAAGCTCGAGCTGCTCGAGAACCCGGCGCCAGCTCCTTCGCAGGCGCAGGCGCAACAACAGATGCCGGCAATGTGTGTGATGGAGAGCGACACGATTCCGTCGTGGCCGACCCACCACCAACCCACGAGTGACGGTGGCGGACGGAAGGGGGCGAAGCAGGGTCGCATCAACCATTTCATGCACCGCTATGGGTCACCCCGATCCGCGCAAAAGCCTGTGCCGCTGTCTCCTTCGTCGCCCAGCAACAACGACACGGCCGGCCAACAACCATCTGACAGCGAGCTCATGGTGGACGGAAGTGGCGGCGGCGTAGGCGTCGACTGGCTGGACATTTCGCGCGACGAGTGGCTCCAGCTGCGCTCCATCCGCGTGCCGGTCAAGGAGCTGCACTACTTGTTCATGTGCCTCGTGGTACTCCTGGATGCGCCGCCGGAGCAGCGAGCGGCGCGCAAAGCAGCACCGACGCCCAAGATGCAGGAAGAGTTCACGCCCTCGGACTTTTCCTGGCTGCGCTGTCGCGAAATCCTGCACCACGCACCGACGTGGAGCTCGCGACTGCGCGAGCTGCACGGCTCGGCGCTGGCCAAGTCCCAGGCGTCCGCAATGCGCGCCATCTTCCAGGAGCCCGGGTTCACGTCGGACGCGTTTGTACGCATCTCAGTCGCTGGCGCCAAGATCTTTGCGTGGCTGCAGCGACTGCTGGACGAATACGACGAGAAGGACCTGGGCCTGTTGCCCAACCAGCAGTCTGAGGTGATGATGGAGGCGGCCGCTCATACTGATGCGACCGAGATTGCGAGTGCCAAGAGCCCACGTGCCAAAAAACAGGAACCTGGTGGAGACCTAGACAACACCAAGCCGCGTGAAGACGCTGCCGGACCAGCAACCGAGTTCGACGGGATACTGACGCTCACGCGCGCGCCAAAGCCCAAGATCGTGGACCGCGGTCGCCTCTTCGGCAGCAACCACAACCTGTCAGGCTCGCGATAAGCTTGAAAGGCTCGGTCGCTCCAGCTCATCTATGGACTCTACAAGTCTTGCCATCCACTTCACAACGAGCGTAGCGGACATCTGTATGAGCTCATGGGAATCTTTCTCCTGCCGTGGCAGTGAGCTGCCGTTGTCGTTCATGTACTTATAAATCCACAGTCCTCGCAACCGACTCAACCGCCCGGAAGGTGTGGCAAAGCCGCAGGGCTCGCACTCACACGGCGTCGCGCGTCTCGCGCACCTGGCGCTCGATCTTCTTGCGGATGTCGTCCACCGGCGACGGGTTGTCTCTCGGACGCGCGATCAGCACGGCCGTGGTGATGAGCGCGAAGCAGAGGATCGCGTACACGAAGATGTTGTACTCCCAGAGCACGCTCATGCCCTGCAAGTAGTGGATCTGCACCCCCATCATGGTGCGGATGGCTGTCAGCCGCCCGTAGTCCTTGAAGGCTTCGTCGCAGAACTGCACGGCTGGGATGGCGCACGAGAGCACGAGTCCGAGGTTGAACATGAACGAGTTCATGTACGTGGCGTGCAGCTTCATCGGGTGCAACTGCGAGTCGGCGCGACAAGCGAGCACACACACGCATACACAAACACGTCAGAGACCACGGAACGAGGAGGGTCAAAGGCGACGCAGAGTCGCACCGCGAAGCAGAAGCAGCGCATGCCGAACTTGAAGCAGCCCTTGACGGCGCAGGCGAGCAGGTAGGTGCTGAAGACGCCGACCGAGATGGTGCCGAAGAGCGGGAACCACGCATCGAACCAGATGAAGTACGCGTTGAGGAAGGGGACGAGGGGCGTCGGCGGCAGCATGTACAGCGCGATGTGGAAGACCCAGATGCAGCTCACGAGCGCGGCAACGCAGCCCAGCAGGAGCTTGAAGACGGCCACGAGCGGGTTGTAGTTCTTGTAGTCCTCGTGGCACAGCTTGAGTTCCTGCATGTCCGTCTCGAGCAGGTACACCGCTTGCTTGAACTTGTTGAGCGTGACGAAGTCCAGCTTCTTCTGCTTCTTGGATCGCCCGCCGGGAAGCATCATGTTCGCCTTGAGGCTCTTGCCCACCTCGATCAGCTCCTGCGACCGCTTTTGGATGACCAGCTTTGCGTACAGGAAGAGTTAGAGGTTCTTGGAAGGAAGGAAGACATGCAGCAGCAACCTACCTTTTGATGCGCGTAGACGTCGGCCGAAATGAACTTGGGGCGATGGAAGAAGGAGCTGCATCGAGTCAAAGACGATCGCAAGCAGTCAGAGTGAAGCCGCTTCGTTCCAAGTGCGCGACAGCTAGACGCACAGCATGAGATCGATGGGCAGCGCGACAAGCCCGATGCCGCAGAAGATGGAGAAGCCGAACCAGCCGACAAAGCTCGTGAGCCCGACCGTGTAAACGGGGAAGGACACGTCCAGCGTGACCTTGATGCTCTGGTGCACGAGCGAGCCCGCGGCCGCGATCTCGCTCGCCGAGAGAGTGGCGCCGTCCGTGTACGTGTGGAATCCCTTGATGGCTGCCATGGAGTTGACCTCGAGCGCGCGCATGGGGATGTGGCTCTTGGACACGGTCACGAACAGCACGACGATGAGCACGACGGCCGCGACGACCGTGGCTGCCTCCATCTTGAGCGCCTCGATGACCTGGCGGTTGCCGGTCGGGTCGTCCTCGCCGTCGTCCGCCTCGTAGAAGTAGATGGCGAAGGGCAGCAGCACCACGATGAAGACGACGATCGCGAGGAATACGATCAGCCAGAGCAGGTCCATGTCGATGTTGCCGCACGCCGTGTTCCAGCCTTCCTCGCACCCGATCGCCGTCGAGTTGTTTGCCTGTAGGCGGTGACCGCCATGTTAGCTGCCACGTTCTAGCATACGGAGGTTGAGAGAGAAGCGTACCACGTCGAGCGGCAGCATGAGCACGGTCGCCTGAGCGAAGAATAGCCCGAAGACCTGCGCGCGCACGCCCGATCGAGTGCGGTTAGCAACTGCCAGTCGACGGAGAAGCACGAGTCTGCGCGCTCACTACTAGGAACTTGGGGAAGTAGGCCGTGTTCTTATCGTCGTCATGCTGGAAGTAGACGAGGATGTACACATTCGCGAGCAGCAGCGCCACCGTCATGACGACGATGACGACGATCAGCACCCAGTCGACGCTCATGGTCGGCGCGGACGGCCAGCCCTGCACAGCGTTGGCGGGCTCGTTGGCAGCGGCAAAAGGACAGCCCAGGCGCTTGCGGCGCTCCGTCAGCGTGGCGCTCCTTTTCCTTTTCTCGGGGGCGGAGCGGCTCACACAACGCCTCGCCACGAGCTCTCCTCGCGCGTGTTCGCGCCGAGAATAGCCGAGAAACGGACGCGGGAGCCATTGGCTTTGTGTGTAAGTGTGGACCGAGCGATTGCTTCTGCGCGTGGTCCCTAATGCTGCGTGCGCGGAGGGAAGAGCCCTCAGTGTCTCTCTTGCGCCTTGTCTGGACTCCTCTTTAGTAGGAAGGCAGACGGAGGCGCTGCCGATGCGGCCGCTCGGTTTGTTGAGACGAAATGCAAGTGAAGGTGGTGGTGGGGGGCCTCAGAAGGTTCAGTCTAAGCAGTGAGAGCTCGCAGTGCGGACTCGCTCATGCAGTAATTGGACAATGTGATTGATGATCATCACTGGCTCCCACAAGGATCGACACGCATCTGGCATACAACACTGCGCCACCGACGCGAGGACCGACAGCGGCGGCGCAACGACATGCGCTTCCGCGAAAGAAGGCCGCCTCGAAGCGCTAGAGATCAGGCGGCAAACAAATCGGAAATGAGCTCTTCGAGATGACTGAAGCGGTAAGGATTGGGTGGTTGGAGAGAGAGGGAACCGAAACTTGATTTCAGTATGCCTGATCACACCGTAATTTTACATTTTTACACCGTGTTTCGCTTCTTTGTTCTGCAATGGAACTGGTCATAATACGATATTCTCAAAACACGGCGAGTACATTTATACCATTTTTTATTTTCGGTTCGCGCGAAAGGCATATTTTACACGCAAATTATGATCTTTGTAAAATAGTTTACCACGCTTTAACGATTTTCCAGGAGAAAATTACATGGAAAACTACTGTACACGAATAATAAAAATAATTGCAGCCGAACCCGTTTGCCTCCGTCGTGGCAGCGGTGTGGCTGCTCCAGATACTGCGCACAACTACACTCGATGGGTTGCCGTTCTCGCCGCGGATGGGCTCTATTAGAGTATCCCCAACAGTCTCGCCAAACGAAACTGGAAAAGGACCTGGCGGGAAAATTATTTTGGTGTGGACATTTTTTACTCGCATCGGTCCACGTCAAACTGTAAAACGCTAAACGAAGACGCCAAAATGTCTGGATCCACACCAAATATTGCCAACAAAGCATAAACACGGAAGACACGGCATGAGCAAATTCTCAGACGATAGCAGTTTTTAGCAGAAGTAGTCGCGCATAATTCTGTTGCGTCCACTGCGATCGACGTTAAGCGTCTCGCCTCGGCGTGAGCCGCCACGCTGCTTCATACTTGGGCGTCGTGACGTCATGGCGAGCTCGATGGTACACAGCAGCGCCGGCTTGCTGTCGTCGTCGTCACCGCATGCAGCATGTGTATCAACCAAGCGCGTGATGTGCGCGCTCTCCATGACTATTACATTTCTTCTCTGTGGATGCACTTGCGTTGCTTGGCGAGATGAAAGATGGTGTCCATTTCGGTGGTCGAACTTTATAGGCTGTTTCTTTGATCGACGAACGCTGCGACCTTGTGCACATGCAAAATTTCCAGTGAATTTTGCAACAAGTTGTAAGTATGATTAAAAATGTCGAAATAGAAAGTTTTCGTTGAACGTTTCAAAAAGTACAACTTGATAAGCGACGGTGCCGTTGAAAAATAGGAGCCTGTTGAAGATATGCCATACATTTCGCATCGACGTTTCAGCTTTTGGTCGACGGAAAGCTCGATGCACTTCGGGAACTAAATGTTTGCTCGGAAGGGTCCACATGTTAACCATGCGATCGCCGTGGGTACGCAGTGGGACAATGCACTGGGGACGGGAAGGAAGGCGAGGTTGAGAAGGACGAGGAAGTTGAGCAGACTTTTACGCGAGCGTACAGATCATGGAATGCGAAGGTCCAGCCGGCGGGGAGTTCCAACCACCATGGCGTTGGCTGCACGTTTTCATTTCTATATTGTATAATCTACCACCGTCTTGACATACCTGTGTATGATGCTTCTCATTCGTACCGTAATTGTCGACTCGAGGCAGGCAGTCATTAGAGAGATTTCGCAGTGAAGATTCTTCATCTTTTCCCGTATATTTACCCTATCCGCAAACAAAATATGGGAACGAGAGCTCTGGATGCATAACTCAATCCGCAGATTTTTTTATTTTTAAGGAATAAATTCCTCACGCATGGGAGAGTGGCTGAGGGCCGGCCAGTTCCGCATTACTCTCCTGGCTGCCGCTCGACCTTCTCCGCTGTCTCTCCACCCCAGATGTCCGAGAAGCACAAGAACTTCTCGACGGAGGAGGATGTTGCCCTCCTTCGTCAAGCCCTCAGCGACCGCCCGTTCCTGACTGGGCGCGGCCAAGTCCTTGCTGCGTGGGATGCTCTCGCTGCGACTCTCGTTGCTGATGAGAGCTTCGCGCGCAGCAAACTGACCGGAAAGCACGCACAAGCCCGGTTCGAGAAGCTCGTGGACAAGCAGTGCAAGACGAACAAAAAGGCAATGGCAGCGTCTGGCGTCGCCGAACGGGTGACGGAGCAGGCGGTGCTCCTTGATGAGCTCATCGAGCTCATCGACAACCACAAGTCGGCCGTCCAGGCGGAGCAGGAGATGTCGAAGCGCAAGCGAGACGCTGACGAGGAGGCCGCACGGACAGCACGCCGCCTTGCAATGGAGCGCCTCTCGGAAGGAGACGAGTCGTCGTCCTCAGCAACGCCAACGCCGACCAAGAGGCGCAAGGAGGCCGACCTGCGCGACTTCTTCATGAAGCTGAAGGAGCAGGAGATGGCGGCTCGAGCGGAGGCACAGCAGCAAGAGGCCTCTCAGCGCGCAGAGGAGCGCCAAAAGGACCGTGAGTTTCTCTTTTCGTTGGTAGAGCTGATTGGAAAGCAAGTGGCGAGCATCGCTAGCGCTCATAAGAGCACGTAGTAAATGCTACTCATGGTCGTGGAAACGCCAATGCTAACTAGGAACTAGCACCTATGAGCCTAGTTATACTTAAAATTTGCTTTTGTATTCCAGTACGCTAATACTATTTTTTAGATTAAAAATTGTACGCTTTGAATCAAACACCTTAAATAGGCGTTTTGCCGTTATTAGTAATATAATGCTTACTTTGCTTCGGGTGCTCATGGTTGTGACGCGATCTATTCCGTTAAGTAGTCAGCCAGCGAAGGCGGGTCCAATCCGAAGTACTCGCTGATCTGGTTGTGACCAACATGGCACGTGTGGCAATTAGTAAGGGACATGCTAACAGCAACGATCTTCCCCACTGGGGCAAGGCGCAACTTCAACGACTTCTTGTAGTCGATGTAGGCCCACAGGCTCTTGAGGTGGGCGAACTTCCACTCGACGCACTCTCGGACGACGCTCATGCGCGAGTTGAAATCCCTCTCGCTGTCCGTAAGATTGGCTTTCTTGAAGCCCGACAAAAGGAACTTTTGAACGCCGTAAGCCGGGTCGCCGTACAAGGTGTAGCCGTCGAAGATGTCGGCGCGACGCTCAAAGAACTCGATCAGGTTGCTCATGCGCAGCAGCGTGATATCGTGTCGCTTCCCTTTCACTGGCCCCCAAAAGTACAGCGCGAGACCGTCGGGCGTGACGACGCTTTGATAGTTGAGACAGTGGAACCGCTTGTGACCGGAGTAGACTTGCTTTTGAAGATTCTCACGTACGTCTGGCCGCGGCGATGGACGACAGATCGCGTTCTTGGTGCCGTCAATGAACCCGAACACATTGGTCAAAGGCGCGCCCTGCCGATGGACTGCTCGTGCATATTCCGCGATGTTTTGCCGGCACAGGCGCTCGTGAAAGTACATGATGCTGCTGTATTTTGCGTACACGAAAATGACTGCAACAAATACACAAATAATCATGTCGTCAACACCTCTTATAAGTTGACAACACAATTATGTCACCATAGGATAGGAGCTGCGCGAAAGTCTCAAATAAGTTGACGTACCCATTTTCCCGAAATGCGGCTGAGAGCAGGCGTCGAGCAGCCAAAGAACGCGACCATGTCGTGCGTGCGTCGTGGGTAGCTCAACCGGAATAGAAGAATGCAAAGAGCCTCCGACTTGTGAGCCTTGTCGCGCGCGGGGGTGACGACATACTCTGGGAGGTCGAAGAGGAGAAGGAGTTGAGCAAGACCAGCCTGGTCAAAGCGAAGGTCCTTCTTGCAGTTGGCGTCCGGGTGTGAGCCTAGATGGAATCGCAGCGCTGGAATGAGTGGGCGCTCGGGGGGAATCCTTTCCTCCAGCAGCAGAAAAATGGCTGCCTCCGTGGCACCGGTGAGGGCGTCAAGCAGCGCGACGTCGCTCATGGAGCTGGCTGTTGTCTCCAGCCTCGCCCTTTGGATGAATGGCCAAAGCGTTCCTCTCCCGTCGCCTTCTAAAAATTATAATGCATATAATTTTGAAGGTTTAGTGGTGTGCGGGAAAAGAATTCAGCGAAACATGCTGCTCGACACATTTTGCGCGTCAAGGCGGCGCCTCGTCTATGACCTGCGTGTACGGAAAAGGAAAAGTTGCGAAATCTCTCTATTGTTCCATTCCAGCATCCACGTGGTGACTGACATATGCTTGACGCGCATCAGTAGGTGCCTGTTGGGGCAATCCATGGAGGGGTAGAGTGTCGTGCGGGAGTGCTGACGATGCCCTCATGAATCTTACTTATTTCTAACAACAGCCTACTGCTAAACCCCTCTGTGAGCCTAGGTTGGTCAGCCAGTCATCTGAATCGATCTGAACTCTAGACACAGATATAAGTCAGCCACTACGCCATATACGTTAAACTTCGGTAAAGCGCGGAATGTTCTGTCGATAAACCATGTCGATAATGCAAAGCAACGGGTTTCGTACTCAAAATACTCGTACTCAAAATATTTTTATCCATGTGCACGGACGATGGTACATGAATGGGGAAGTCCTGACTGTTTCTATAACTGTTGGTCAACCGTAAACCAGTTTTGTGCATGCGTGCCTGTCTCCTGTCGACTGCCTCCCGGGCGATGGCGTCCTTCATTGCTTCTGACGTGTCAAAACAACGAACTGCTTAAGATACGCGAGTCATCTGGCCGTGGACCCAATTTACTTAGCGTGCCGCTGGTTGCATCAGCCTCGATCTCAGCGCGGTTCCAGTGGATTCGGACTAGCTGCTCTTTGAACTGATTCGATGCAATTCCATTAAAGCACCGCGTGCATATCAGCGCCGGCAGCCAGCCCGTTCGAGTCGCGCATGGTTCTCTGGTTGCCTCATACCAGCTCTTAAGGGAGAGTACACGTGCTCTGTATGGGTCGTAGAGGGAGGATTTACGGGGTGCTTTTGGAAGTCTTCACAGACCGTTTAGCCCCTTCAACCGGGCAATATTTGCGCGTCTTAACGTGTACAGTCTGCACCGCCAATTCGACACCCACAAAATTTGGTAACTTGCAACATAACATGACCTGGAAAATCAACTATCTAATTTGACAAGATATTAGTATTTACAGAATGTATTTACCTGAAACAATGTATACATCCCACAATGTCGAATTGGCGGTGCAGGACTGTATATACACGTTATAAAAGTATGGTACTTTGTAGGGAGCAAGATAAAGGGCAGTCGCATGGACGAGCCTGCTTTTGCAAACGTGCCTTAAAAGTGTATAATTGTTTATGATATTATGTTGTTCTGTGTGGTTATCGTGTATGATACATTCCATTCGTTGTCCACTCGTTGAAAAATTATTGTTTGAGGGGTAGGTGAAATCGAGATGTATACTTTAATCAAGTGTGCATCACTAGTAACGTGTATCATACAAGTTAGTGAATTTCAAACGTGTATCATACACGCCGCCGGGTTGAAGGGGTTAGTTTTGGATCGCAGACAGAGAGTGTATTACAAAGCCTGCTGACAGATCAAATTTAACTTTAGTTACTGATCTCAGTGCGGCGATAGGTCCTCGTGCGGGGCTCAGAGCCAGGGTGCGTGTGACACAACAAATTATGGGAACGTTCGAGATCAAGACGGAGATGCCACCATTGCTGAGAGCCAACCCGATCGGTGGCAATCCGCTCATTAGTCGCGGCGCAGCGGCTCCGTCCCTGCCAATCACATACAGTAAAATGCGTGGGTGATGCTCAAATGTCACGAGTTTGTTTGATGGAGTGGTATGTACTATTCCGCCGTGAAC
Source organism: Phytopythium oedochilum (assembly GCA_023338025.1). Taxonomy (NCBI): domain Eukaryota; phylum Oomycota; class Peronosporomycetes; order Pythiales; family Pythiaceae; genus Phytopythium; species Phytopythium oedochilum. The sequence continues at coordinate 2,087 of JAADXX010000181.1, read as the reverse complement.
TCGCTCCAAGAGTCATTTTGACAGCCGGCTCGGTGAACTGGAGAACACCACAAGCCTCTTCGACCTCACCGTGGCAACGCCAGCCGACGAACGGGCAGTCAGAACGCTAACTCTGGTCGCGGCGGCGAACCGGGGAATGTAAGCGGCGGTCGTGATGAGAGACCCAGCAGCAGTACGCAATGGTGGCTGTCGTGCAGAAGCTTGCGCGAGTGGTGGGTAAGGAGGCTTTTCGAGGGCTAACAATCGAAGTGTGATGATGCGGCGGACGTCTGGAGGGAGCGCGAGGATCGAAGCACTTGCAGCGTCTCCCAGGGGCAGTACCTCGGGACGTTGTGTTACCCGGGAGGCCCTTTGTCGGGAGGTCTAAACGGTGTAGGGGGTTGGGGCTTGAAGGGAGCCTGGTGGCGCGGCGCCTAAAGCAAACAACAAACAACACAAACAAACGTTAAAATGTAAGCGCTCACCTTCAGGGGTTGCTGAAGGGAGCAAACGGCAGATATAGCTATACTCGCGCGGCTCTGCTAAACCGCGCGGATCGCGAGCGGGAGGTGCGAGCCACTTGCTTCCAACACCTCCGGGCAAACCAATTTTGAACAATATGGAAGGATGCGTACACTGGGAGGAGGCACATACAAAGCCTTCCCCAGATAACGCCCCAATACGGAATAAACAGACGTGCAGGAGCTACCTACACGTACCATCGAAGGGGGGCTGAAGGAGGGGGGTGACTCTTGAAAACTTCCCCGCGATGTTCCTCCGAGGGCTCTGGGGCCGAAGGGGCCGAAGGAACACGCGTCGCTCGACGGAGTTGGTTCTAGGCGGCAAAAGCGGAAATTTTATTGATCTGCGGCTACCCTCTAGGAAACCTCTAATCCCTAATATCTGGCCTTTTTCGATACAGTTCTTCCAGAGCCGTTCTGGATTATACTGATTTAGGTGAGCTTCCGGCCCTTCGTAAATCATGATTACGGCCTTTCTCCAGGGGGCCCCTACACCAGTTTAGTGACCATGTCTCTAATGTGGGACCGGCCACTTCTACTGGAAAGAATCCCTCCAAGAGACTTAGCCTGCTGTATTGTATGCCTACTCAGAGCTTTAGCTGATTCTATTAGGGGAATCCACAAAACGTGACAGTGACCTAATCGCAGTTGTGATGTTGTGACTCGCTCATGTAGATCCAGTCACTCAGTATGCTGGAGCGTCGGGTAAAAATGTCATGCAGAACATATTTGGGATTGATCACCACTGCAAACTCTTCGCCAGTGCTACCGATATTGAAGCGCCTTGGTGCCCCTGGGATCTCTTGAACTTTGACTGTCCAGTTGGCACGAAGCTCTCGTCGATATACCGCAGGCTGCACGATATGTAACTTTGATTGTTTTTACGTCCAGCTATCGCCTGTAATTGAGTAGAAATTGCAGTCGCACTAATTCGCCTGCTTTACTAGCTCCCGATAGTTGCTGGCGTAGGCAATGAATGATACCTTTTCGAAACGAAGGTTGCTGTAGCAAGTTAGCTCTCAGCTCCCTCAACTATAGCATGATGAACCTGACTAATTTTATAAAGCCATCGTCTTCAACGAAGTGAAGGGTTCCAAAATGGTTAGCAAACCATCGTACAAGTAGCCGGTTCGCACGCTGCTGCTCAGCCGATATTACACGCAAAGAGCGTTGCTTTTCGCCTCCGATGGAGCGTCATCAATGGTACTGTGGAGGTAGCGTCTGAGCGGCGTTTACCTGCCTACTTGCTTGCGCTTAGTCGCAAAATTTTGCTCTTTAAAGACTTCAACAGCTCTGGCGAATGAAATAGTCGCATGTGCTCGAGAACGTTGCACTGGCCGATTTTTCCTAACGCAATCGATCAATTGCAGCTCTTACAGTAGTCGAACTCAGTGTTGGAGTTCGGAGTGCTTGGAGCTTGGACGAAGACGGCTTCGGGTCGGGATTGCAAAACCAAAAGTGATTGATTTGAGGTCCTTAGTTCGCGGCCATCGTTGCTACATCTAAGCCCCATCGGCTCCCTCTGTGTCTCTCCTGGAGCCCTACTGGATTCCTACTGAACAGCCAATCGTTGGCTGCCACGTGGAT
>JAADXX010000180.1:0-40665 GCA_023338025.1 Phytopythium oedochilum | reverse complement strand
CATCGACGCTGTTGGTATTTGGGGGTGCCTCCCCCCAGGAGACCTGCCAGCAGTGAGCTTCGGCTCGCTGCGGTGTTATAGGCCCAAGGAACCTACCAAGGATAGCTTAGCGATAGGGTATTCATAGGACCAGAGGCGGACCAGAACTGCGCGCAACGGCTTCCTTTCGGATGGATTATCATTATCATCCACGTGTCTGGAGCTCATTCCGACTGACAGAGCTTGTTTGCCGACTACGGTCGAGGCAGTGTACGTCAGCTTGATATGCAGCAGTTCGACGCTCGACTCGCCATGGGAGAAGCTACCTAAGCGTTGCTCGGCTCGTTCGGCATTCTGATACTGTAGTAGCTCGTGGAGAGCTTGCTTCCGCACGCCTTACATACGGAAGGTGAGCTCAAACACCTCCTCGAGCGAGCTGAAGCAAGACGAACATGCAACTTGGTGCGCATGGCGGTGCTTTGCTGCATCATTTTTTACTTCGCGGCCCAGAATTCCTGAGTACATACTCTATGTTCCTGGATATCCGGAGAAGGACTTCCACCCTGTTCGCTTCGATTTGCAGCTTCGGTCGAACTGTCAAAGCCCGACGGAGACGCGGCCACCGTCCTGCGCGGCTTCAAAGGCGGGGAAGAGCAGGTTGGGGAACTTCTTGGCAATCGCGTGGAACTCCTCGAGGCTCATCTTGCCGTCGCCGTTGTCATCGGCCTGTCGCAGGATGGTCTGCGCCTTCTTGCGCACCTGCGCCTCGGTGGTCATGTGGTTGGCCTTGAGGATGTTGATAAGCTCGTCCTCCGTGATGAACCCATTGTGGTCGTCGTCGAACACGTCGAAGCAGAACTTGACGCGCGCCGCTCGGTCCGTGCCGTCCATGAAGTTGACCACCCCCAGCAGGATCTCGCGCAGATCGGCGTCCTCTTCGCTCTGTGCGTCCGGGGTGTACAGCGAGAAGAGCCGTCGGTACTCGCCCGTCGGCTCCACCTCGAACAGCAGACAGAAGTCGTCAAAGTCCAGGCTGTCCTTGTGCGTCTGGCGGAACTTCTGCGAGATGCGCAGCAGCAGGTCCATACTCGGGTTGTTGTCCTGCACGAACCGCCGCATGAGCCGCTTCTTCTCCTCCTTGATGGCCACCTGTCGCTGCTTCTCCTCCGGCTCCAGCTCCTTGGACGCAATTTGCACGTCCACAGCGTCTGCGTCGCCCTCCTCTGCCTTTGCCATCGCGAACTCGGGGCTGCCGGGGTCCGGGTGGATGGCCATATGCCTGAACTCGTCAAAGCTCACCTGCCCGTCGCCGTCCGTATCGCACAGCCGCACCATTTCGTCCACCTCCTCGTCCGTGACCAGCTCGCCCATACAGATGAGCAGGTGCCGCAGCTCGGCCGCACCGATGAACGAGTTCTTGTCCAGGTCGAGGAACTGGAACGCGCCGAGCACCTCTTCCTCGGTGAACTCGCCCGAGTTGCTGGACAATTACGACAATCAGTAGAGTCCAACGGCGTCACGCACACATGTACCGACCACTTACGCTTCGACTGGGGCGGTTCTGGTTGCAGCCGACACGGCGCTTGCCTTCTGCGTCGACGCAGCTGTCAGAGCATCGATGGTCGCGACCGACTGGCTGTTGCTGTCGTCCAGCGAGACTCCATGCAACACCGAGTCCTTCGTCCGCCGGTCTTTCTCCGTGTACCGGTCCATTCCGGCCTGGTGCTGAGGGTAAGCCACGCCCGGAGGCCCCACGAAGCTCATCTCGAGGTGGAGCTGGCCCGCATGCTCCTTGCTGCCGAACTTGCCCTTGAACCAGAGGTTGAGCCAGTCGTCAATGTATCCGTAGCGGAATATGGGCAGCAGTGACACGGTCGCGGCGCCGATGAGGTCGTCGTCGCCCACGGAGTCCTCGTCCCAGACCTCGATGAGGATATTGTACTGGTCGACGACCTGGAAGGAGAAGCTCTCGTTCTGCCATTCGGGCTCGCGGCCGCCGTCCGTGTCTGTCTTGGTCTTCATGACGATCTTGGTCGATCGTCCCTCGAGCGTGAACTTGGCGTACGGGTCCTGCTGGCCGATCACGTCCACACTGCGCAGATTCTTGGCCTCGATGCAGTGGATGGTGAGCTCGCCGGCCGGGAAGAACTCAATCTTGGCCACGAGCTCGCCGGCGCTTTGCCCGCTGTTGCGCAGCGGGATGGCGTGCTCCTTCGCCACGCCTGGCGGTTGTGCCATGAAGTGCAGCACGGAGAAGGTGGCGTCGCCAATCAGGTCGTCGCTGCCGATGTCCTCGTCAAAGAGTTCAAGCCGCATCTTGTGCACCCACAGGTCCTCCGTGATCCAGAAGAGCAGCTCCTCCTCTCCAAAGTACGGGTTGCGTCCACCCTTGGTGACGGTCTTGCCACGCTTGGTGAACGACCCAATGGAGAGCTTGCAGTACGGGTCCTGCTTGCCGATCAGCTCCATGCTCTTGAGGTTGCGGCCCTCCACCAGCGTCACGGACAGCATGCCCACGACGGCGACGTCTAGCTTGATCTCGACGTCAATCTCGCCGTTGTCACCGCCTGCGGGCAGCGTCAATGGAAGCGTCTCCCGGTGAGCCTGGCCATCGAGGAACCGCAGCGCCGACAGCGTCACTTGTCCGAGCAGCTCGTCTGACAGCAAGTTCTCGTCGAACAACTCGAGGTGCAGCGTAATGTCGCCCTTGACCAGCAGCGCGGCCGGGTCCGTCAGGTCGAACGAGACCACCTCATCTTGGAAGACGACGGGCAGCGCGCTCTTCTTGAGCGTCTTGCTCTTGGCCTCCTTCTGCGCCAGCGGGTTGGTACCCAGCACCAGTTTCACGTACGGGTCGGCCGAGAATTTCTTGCCGCCGCTCTTCTTGCGCAGATTGCGCGCCTCCAGCAGCTGCACACTCAACCGACCGCGGCGCAGCAGCTTCCGTATGCTGCCCTCATCGATCGCCGGCTCGGGCTCTTCGGCTGCAGTGATAGCTGGCGTTGTCGGCGGTGGCTCTTTGGGCGGCTGGGGAGGCAACTCCTTCGGCGGGCCAGGCGGGGCTCCACGTGGAGGCCCAGGCACTCCTCTTGGGCGACCGGCAGGCGGAGGTGGCTCTTTGGGCGGAGCACCTGGTGGCGGGCCGGGTGGGGGGCCTGGAGGTGCTCCCGCTGGAGGCGGAGGCGCTCCTCTTGGTGGCGGTGGAGCCCCTCTTGGTGGCGGTGGAGCCCCTCTTGGAGGTGGTGGAGCTCCTCTTGGAGGTGGCGCATCTGGGCGTGAAGGAGGAGGACCGCGAGGCGGGGGCGGCGGCATTCCTACCAGTCGGTCTCAGCCCAAAGCGGCCAAACAGCCGAGCGACCAAAGGTAGATAGATCGCGGATCGGATCGCGTCGGTGCTATTTTCTCCGGTCCCACGCCTTTTGATGCTTCCTTGAGATGTCCTTGAAGCTGAGCGCGGGTCTATTTTCACTCGCTCGTTGATGGCTCGCTGACGGCTTCCTCTCTCGCTATTTCCACGCTCCTCGTTTGCTCCCCCTCGTAACGTCGCCACTGCAGATTGTGCTCGCTCCCGGCGTTCGACTGCTCTCCTCCAGGCCCACCGAGCTGTCGGAACTCCCAGCGCAGGCATGACGGGCGGCGGCGGTGCCTTTGTGGCAGTGTCTCGCCCGATGCAGTCACCACCGACGAGCGTAAACCGCATGGCAGGGGCGGCGGCGTACTCGGTCGACTCGTTCTCAGAGTACTCGACGGTGGCAGTCAGTCGGCAGCCAGTGGGTGCGCCGGCGACCTCGTACTACCAGCAGCAGCTCGAGGAAGAGCTCTTCCGGGACCTGTTCGCCTGTGAAATGGAGCCTGAGATAACTGCTTTCGATCGGAAGAAGCCGCCGAGCTTCCGACCGAGCCCCGGCATCCAGTGGACGACCGGCGCGACGCCAGTGATGCCCTTCCCGTTCCCGCAGCGACCGCACGCTATGCCAACACTTGGTGACGCTGAGCCGGTTGTCCCAAGACTCAACTTGTCCGAGCTGGCGATCCCTCGGCCCCACGTCGAAGACCCCTCCGCTGTCGTCGGGGCCAACGGCCATCGACCCAGCCTTCTTGGCCAGGTCGTCGAGGAAGCGGACGAGGAGGGTGAGGACGGGCGCCCCGAGACAGACGTCCAGAGCGATTTCTTCCCTCCGTTCCGGTCGACTGCCTTCCGGAGCTCCTGCATCGACGATAACAATGGCAAACATGCCATCGAGCAGGAGACACTGCGGTTTCTCGAGTGTCTGGACCTCAAGACAGTATTGCGCACGCCTCGCCCGGAGGTCGACAGCTTCTTGCCGTCAGCGAGGTCCGACGTGAGTGCTCGCGTCGAGACCGGCGAAGAACGGGGACAGATGTACGAGTACGGGCCACTCAGTGACAACGGACACCAACGGCCTGCACCTCCGACTCTTGGACCGGTTAGGGAAGCGTTCCTCCACCGCTCTGTGCCCAGGAGTGCGCGCAAAGGGACGGACCAGACCGCGGCTGGGCGACTGGCACATGTGGAGTCTACGTACGGGACGACCAAGCACGAACCGCGCAAGGCAAGACGAGAGACGATCGAGCGCCTAGCCAACCCCATCGCAGGGTACACGTCCACCCTGCAGGCGCTGTCTCCCGAGCAGCGACGAAAGCGCGAGAAACTCGCGCCAGAAGTCATCCCGACTGAGAACAACGGCAGTGGGAGTAGCCGAGCGAATACCACCGACAAACGCATGGAGTCGCCCCAGAAGGCGACGGCGAGTCTTCTAGACCAGCTCACGAGCGCCGCAAGCGTGTATCACATGGCCGCTTTGAGTGCTAGAGTCGCGTTGGCGGCATCCCCATTGACGAACAAGCCGTGCTTCGGCCAGACGTACCACCCATCGATAGTCACGACGAGTAACAACCAGGTGGAGGACCAACTGAGCTCGCTCGCCGGCAGTAAAAGCGGTCGTGGAGGCGGCAAATCGTCCGGAAGGCGAGCGGCAGCCCTCAATGCGCGTAAGCAAGCGCTCAAGGAGAAGCTTCAGGCCCGCGAGGAAGTCGCCGCTGCCTCAAAGTTCTATGGGGAGACAGCTCCAGCCCGCGACTGGGCGACGACGTGCTCCACATTCCTCACTCAGCGCGAGGACGACGAGGCGGATCTGATGTTGCCACCTACGAGTTCTCGCCCCGCTGTTCCTCCTCTGCAAGTCGCACAGCAGAGGGCTGGCGCGACGAACAAGTCGCGTCCAACTCCGCGGGCGACACGGACGCCTACTGCCTTGTCACGAGTTGCAGCAGGCGACTCAGAAGGGAGCAACAAGGGCCCCGTTCCATCCTTGGGCTCGACCCGCAACCGACCCATTCGCCCTGCTACTCGAGATAAAAGTGATGGAAACAGAGGAGGAGCGACGAGACCGCACCCTCCTCCGCGACCAAGCAACGGCCTCGGCGCCACGGCTCCGACTGGGCGACGGCCAAATCTGCGCCAGCCCCAGCGCAAGACACGCGATCCGTCTTCTCATCCGCCTATCAGCAGCGCCAGACCTCCTTCCAAGCCAGTCGGACGGGACTCAGTCCGATCCGACAGGAGCTCGCTCTCGGTTGCTAACAGCAGCAAGAGTGACACGATTAGAAAGCAAGAACCAACGCCATCAAAGGCAGGCAGAGACCGACCGACGACTCCGACAGCTGCATCGATTCTCCTAGGTATCACTGGCCCCGCGTCTGCAAAGAAGGCTGGTGATGGGCGGCCCCGGAAGGGCTCCGAGTCGACCAAGAGCAATGGCAACCATGGTGCGCAAGAGTCTCGGCGAGGACTGCGGGTGCGACTGGTGTCGACTCGACGACTCTCCAACGGGAGCATCTCCGTGGGTGCTGCTGGACCTCCGGCGCCTCGGGTGGACCAAAAGCGCCCGCAGTCACCAAGTCGCGGCAGGCGCCGAGGGAACAACAACGGGGTCAGCGACAGCATCAAGCCAGGACGAAAAGCTGGAGGACCGACTAGATCTATGCGAGGCCCAGCCAACACTGGCAACGGCCATCAACAGCGGACGGCGGCGTAGGAGTCGAGCCTTCGCGTCGAGCGAACAGTCTCAGGCTGTAGCACAGATCGGAGTGAACACTTCCTCAGAACAACAAGATACGGTATTCATCATATAGATGTTGGGTCCGCTGAATTCCCTGCATTCCACTGCCAATGCCGTCAAGACAAGACGAGCATCAAGGACGCGCTGGGCCGTATAAATAGCCATACGAGCCACGCGCTTGTCGGTTGCTCATTGGGCTCCTTCTCAGCCCTCGCTTCCATTCTGTCAGTCCGCTTTTACCCGCCGCCCCAGGGAGAAACGGGAAACTCTCCCGTTCCGACCGCCGCCACAACTTATCTCCCAGAGCGCCGCTTTCTCCTCCTCCTCGTCGACCTCTCCTCCTCCTCCTCAGTGGAGCCCGCTGTCGAGGACTGACCGTCTCGACACTGACGCGATGGCACGCCGAATGGACCCTGGCCTTGGCACGAGCGAGAGAGCAGCGGCGTATCGCTCGCAGTCCGTCATGATCCCGCCTCAACGACAGCTGGACGAAGAGTTCGCGGGGGCTGTGGCTGCCATCACCTGCCGTTCGTGCCGCGCGCGCATCCCGGTGGATGAGATTGACGCGCACGAGTGTAGCCCCGCGAAGATAAATCCCGGGAACCCGTCTCCGACCAATAGGAAGGTTGTGGAGGCTACTGCGTCGCTGCTGGAAGCATCACCCAGCGCTGGCGTAGTCCAGACGCGTGAGGCCGAAGTGCCGCTCGCAGACACGCTGCCGCCGCCGTCGATGTGGACGCCAGCGACGTCTTTGCTCTTCGATTCGGCGCCATCCACGGAAACCGACACGGCACCGACAGTCGTCTCGGTTGATCCTGCCAACTTCCGACAGCCGTACCTCTCGAACATCAGTCGCTCGCTCTCGATGCCAGTAACACCGGACAACGTGGCGCCGTATGGACATGACACCTCTTCGACATTAGCGACGGCCAGTGCGTCCAACTTGCTGGCCGCGTTCTCGCCTCGTGCGCGGACCAAATCGAGCCCAAATGGTGTCTCGTCGTCACTGATCCAGTGCCGTGTGCGTGGAGTCCGCGTCAACAGAGACCGGGTGGCGGTCTACTCCATCATCTCGAGCCTCCCCAAGAAGGAGCCAGCCCCAGTGGCGCTGTCATCCGTCCTCAAGGCATTTTCGGGGCCTGGGTCAGACGCTAGCGCACTAGCGGGCCCGACTGTGCCGCTCAGGGGAGCTCAGAGCCCGACAGCGAGCTCTGTCGCAAGCAGCATCCGCTCCTCCACCACCAGTAACGAGATCGTGGTGGAGCGTCGGTACCGCGAGTTTTACGCCTTCGCACTCAACGTGTACTCCATGTTCCCGTCGCGCGAGTTGTGGCAGCGCCTGCCGCCCAAGACGTACTGCGCGGTGCTGACGCCCCACCGGCGCCTCAACGATGGGTTTCTCATCCGCCGCAAGAACGGACTCGACGACTTTGTGCGTTGCGCCATCGAGATGATGAACCTCGGTTCCTCCGCTCATGGCTCGCTTGCGCAGTGGTATTTGGTGCGACTGTTTCTCAATATTTCGCCGACGGCGCTGCCATGTCCGACCAAGGACCGAAGCCTCTCGACAGCCATGGTGGAGCTCAAGCAGCACATGAATGAGTCCAAGGGATGGGGCTCCGTTGGACGCGTTGAAGAGCACGACGCCACGTTCGAGAAGGTAGCGGACGGGTTCCCCGTCATCAAACGCGTGCGTCTGTGCCGCTTCCCCGCCCGCGCCGTGTTCGACATGATTGTTCAGCGCTCGGACGGCGGCAATTCACCGACGCGGACCGGCAACCGGAGCAACAGTGGTGGGTTTGAAGACGACAGCGACGCGGCTGCACTGGCCGCCACCGATGTGCTCAAGACCGAGGAGAAGGCGTGGGATCCGAACGTCGAGAGTCGCGAGGTGCTGCGACGCGAAGACGGCAACACATGGGTCGAGCGCACCATCTACAAGGTAATCCGGTGTCTCCGGACTCCATAGCTTGAACGTAGTGCTGACGAATACCTCCTCCACAACTGACAGGGTCGCTGGATGAGCGGGAGTTTGCAGACAGTCTCGTTGAAGGCCTGGAAGTGCGTCCCGATTGGCTTGACCCGCATGATCTAACGGCTCACTGATCCTCCAAACACTTGTGTGACGCGTCCAGGGTCGAGGAGAGCGGTGCAATCGTGATTGCAAGTATCCCAGCGGATGAACGCGATTGGGACGACCTTCGCCGTCCCTCGGGCGTCGATGCCAGCACCTTCAACGGAGCCCATCGTGTTGACTGCATCCTTGGTGGCTGGCTGATCACTCCGACCCCCGGCGAGGAGACGTGCACGGTCACGTGGCTCGTGCAGGCCAACTTTGGCGGTTGCACACCTCACGACGAGTTCACAGGCTCCCACGGTGTGCGGTCCATCATCGCTCGTCGGGTGCTGCTGTCGTGGGCAGACGAGATATCGAGTCTACTTGCTTCGCTCGAGTACACCTACGAACCCGAGTACTATCGTCGGATCGGCCCGCTTCTCTCGACCAGCGCCTTCCAGAAGCTGCAGCTCGACCGGCCCGAAGCCACAGTGAGCGCGCTGGAGGACCCGCGCGTGTACACCGTCGCGCGCGAGCTGGAGCCGTGTCTGTGCCTGCTGATGCACAAGAGCTCCAACCGCAACGCGCTTGTCTTCAAGGTCAATCTAAGTGCCAGCGTACGTCTCTGCATGTCCGTTCGTGTGTTCTGGGTCGCCGCTCACCATAGTTGTTGCGTGCTCAAGTCCAAGAGCGACGTGGACGCGCAGACACCTCTGAAAGCCGAGTGGATCATGTTTGAGAAGTCGGGCAACCCGCGGCAGGAGCTCTCAACCGTCGAGCGTAACACGACGTACAAGTTCTCGTCGCGGCTCATGGCGCCCAACGTGCACCGGCTGTCCCTCGAGCTGCTGCGTCGCGACTGCGTGCTGCGCTACGACCCCATGCACGGCTACGCGCTCTTCACGACCATCAACGGCCGGCCCAACACGCTGCTCAAGCGCGTCTTCCTGTCCTATGCCAAGGCGCCGCGTATTGGCTTCGCGCGGCTCGAGGAAGCGACGCTAGTTGGCGAGACCGAGACCGAGGTCGTCCCCATGAACTAGGTCATATAGCTCGCCAGTCTCAATCAAAGGAGAGGAGAGCCTCGAGCTGCGCCAACAACATGATGCCTTCGCGAGCACACACTGCTAATAGTCTAGTGTGACTGGAAATTCGCTTGGGGCGCGAATCGACTTATATCCAATGGTTTATAATGAGGGTCGCAGTCTTCGGACGACTACACCTGGGGGATCGATCGGGCAGCTTAGTTGACAGCTGGGCTCTCCTCCTGCGTCCGAGCAGTGCGTAAAGGGTCAGATCTCCTCTCGTCATACACGTTGGTGCATTGTCGAGTGCCTCACCGCTTGGAACTCGGCGTCCAGCGAGCGCGCGAGGGGCAGTGGCGCGCTCATGACGTCACTCGCGTAGTCAGCGCTCTTCACCCCGCCGTTGCTGTGCACTTCTGCGGGTTCGTGAACAGGGCTCGGCCGTCGAGGGGAGTCGAGCGCCGAGGAGGGGTAAGACCCATCCACGGAGCTCTTCGCCGTGCTGGGCGGAGCGCTAGCAGGAGGACTTGGGGTGTCGGGGTCGTTCGCAGGCGACTTCTCCTCGGCTAGTACCAGTGTCGACGACTTGAGGATGTTTCCGATCGACACAGGCTGGAACTGCGCTCATCGCGGGCAACGAACCTGTCAGTTAGAGCGTTCCAGCAACAACCCAACAGCGAACGGACTTACTTGAGCGACAGAAGCGCGCGAATCTGGCGAGCTGCGCGGTGCCACGGCACTTGCTTTGCGAGTTGCAATGTCGAACGACGGGCTGCAGCTCTCGCTCCTGCTTGAGCGCCGCCGAGAGAGATACGACGGGCTTCTGTACGGCGATACGTGCTCGCTGGGGGAGATGACGGGCTTGAAGGTGCATCCCTGCATCTCTAGCTGGTGCTTAAGCTTCTCGCGCTCCTCTATTGTCTGACTCTTGTGGCAGATGGACAGCCGCTCCCACACTGGCGACGTCGGTGCGCTACCGTTGCTCGACACACTCAATGACGCGACACGCGGGCGGAACGTGCACTCAGCCATCTCCTTCTGGGCTCGCTCCTCTTCACTAGCCTGCAGCTTCTCCTTGATGCGCTCTTTCTCTTCGTACAGGCGCTGCCATGACCACACATATGCGAACACACCCACCCGATGGACGTCAGTCCGATCCATCTAGATGTGAGCAAACGAGCACCTACATACCTCAAAGATGGGCTTGTCGGGAGAGGTATATTCTTTCTGCTTGGCCTTTATCTCCTCAGGTATTTCGGAAATTTTGGGCTGCAGACGTCACGTTAATCGCGAGACCAAGGCAGGCGAGCACCAGCGGGGCGGCGTTAGTCGCCTCCACTTACCTTGAACGAGAATTGACGCTCCTCTTCGAGCTTCTGCTGCTCCCTCTCGGCGCTGAGCTTTTGCATGTGGTCCTTCTTGTATAGGCGCTTGTGGAACGGTTCCTTCTGTTGCGCATCGCCCTCCTTGGTCTTGTGCGACGTCGCCACTAGTTGTGGCTGGAACGGGGCCTTGGACTTCTCTTCGTCCTCGCGCTCCTTCCGCAGACGCTCAATGCGCTCGGCTTGCACTTTGCCGGCGCGATAGAGGCGGTCGTAAATCTTCCCTTCCTCTTCCACGCCGCCGTTCGTCTCCGCCTTGGCGCTCGGCTTCTTGGAGAGCACCTTGGGTTTGAACGTGCACTTGGACAGCTCAACCTCCTTTCGCTTCTGTTCCAGCAACAGTTGCTTCTGCTTCTCGCGCTCGGCATCATACAGAGGCTTCGTCTGCACCGGTGACTTGGTCGCCTTTATCTTTGGCTTGAACGAGCACTGCTCCTCGTCCTCCTTCTTCTTGGCGAGTGCTTTCTCCTCTCGCTTCTGCTTCATCTCACGCGCTTGCATGTACAGGTTCTCGTAGCGAGGGCGAGCTGTCTCGCGCGCCAGCTTCTTCGCTTTGCTGGTAATCGTCGGACGGAACGTGTACGTGGCCTCTTCGTGCTTTCTCTGCAACTCCAGCTTCTTGGCTTGCAACTGTTTAGCCTCTTCGTGCAAAGCGGCGAACCGGTCCACCTCGCCTAAGCTTGGGCGCTTAGTGGGGCCATTGCTGGTGTGAGTCACTTTGGGGGCAAATGTACACGCTTCGTCCACCTCTGCACTGCGCGCTTCCTTCCGCAGCTTGGCAGCCTTTGCATCTTCGTACAGGCGGTTGCTAGCGGCCTCCGACTTGGCTTTGCTCACTCGCTTCGGGTGCGCCTTGGATGCATCCTGATCGGAGTCCGCTATCTCTGCCTTGGCACCACCGTCAGTTGCACTAGACTCGGTTGGCGATGCTGGACTAGCTTCATTCGCTGGCTCAGACTTGCTCTGGACCGGAACTGTTCGCTTGGGTCTCGCCGCGGGCGAGATACTGTAAACCACGGCCTTCGGAGCGCCCTTCTTGGCCGTCGCTGTCTTGGCTGCCACGGGCTTCTTTGGGTTCTCCGTCCTTGCAGTTGCGGATGCCGAACTTGGCTTCTGAGTCGTGCTTCCAGGAGTACTAGTTGGCTTTGTGGTAGCCTTGTCCGCGGTTGCTCGCTTGCTCGCTGGCAAACGCGATCCCGGGGCTGTTGTCAGACGCGCCGTCGCCGTCTTTGCCTGCTTTTTCGCTGCGGTTGGAGCTGGCGGAGGGGTTGCAGCCGCGGGCTTCTTGCTTCGAGCCGACGCAATCTGTAATGGCGGCGATGGCAATGAGCCATTCTCAGCCACAGGAGGCGATCCAGGCGTGCTTTCAGGGCTCGCTGGGTTATTGACACTTAGTGGCGCACCGTTTGACAGCGTCGGGCTGCCGTGACTTAGCTCGGTCATGTCAGCGTCTCCTTCGCGTGCAGCCGATCTGGGCGACTCGAGTTCAGCTTGCGAACAACAAATGGGCGACCCAGCGATCGAGTTATCCCCACCGTCATGGACAGGGGAATCGAGGTAACTCGTCGGAGTCTCTGGCATGTCCTCAGCTGTGGAACATCCTGGCCCGTTCACTGACGTAGAGAATGGAGACGTCGCTTCCAAGCGGAAGTCTTCAGCGCTGTGAAGGTCCATTATAAGAGGCGCGTCTCCGTTGCGCACGGCTTCCATGTCGAGTACCGGTTGGTCCACTTCGGTAGCACCAAAGCCGTCACGGCTGGGAGATGGCAAAGGCGACGGAGCTGGACTTTCGCTTGGTTCGGAGTACTCCTCCTCGTTTTCCGCCAGCTCATCAAGGTCTTCTTCCTCTATCTCTTCCTCGGGGAGGTCTTCCTCAGCGACCTCGCTTTTGTCCGCTGGCTCACTCTCAGGCAATGTTACTGGAGGCGCCGGCACCAACATCACCTCGACCGCTCCCTCCTGAGCTACAGTAGCGGATGGCTCGGCAGGTTCAATAGCAGCGGCGTCGCAGTCGCCAGTCTTGACAGTAGCTGACTCGGAGGTAAAAGGGATCGGGGCGGGCGGCGGGCAGTGGTCATCTTGTTGCGCACCAGCTCTAGGCGCACCTTCCAGCAGCGACGCCGACTGATCAGCCGCAGAGCCCTCCGTCTCCGCCGACTGCGCAGCAGGGTCGGTCGTCTCGTCCGCAGTGGCGTCTTGCTCGGCGACAGAGCTGGAGGGAGCTAGCGCTGCGTCTTGAGCGAACACGTCAACCGCCGACGGCGCGGCTTGCGCGGTCGGGGAGGGCAGCGCGACGAGCTCGCCGACCTGCGTGCTCGCGTCTTCCTGCGTCGCGAGCTCGTCCATCGCGACGTCCGCTGCGCTGAACGAGCACCGGCGCGCGGACTTGCGCCTGTTGCGGCGCCGAGGGCTCGGGCTCGAGGACGCTGCCGGACTCGGCGGCGCACTTCCGGTAGTATCGACGTTCTCGCGGAGCGGCGGCGGAGGCGGGCGGAAGTTTCGCGCGCGAATCGTCGCTCGCTCGCGCGGTGTCTCGTCCTCAGCGCTGGCCCTTTCCGTTTTTGAAGTGTGCGCGTCCGTCGTCGTCGACGACGGTCGGCGGTTGCACGACCATCACTCCGGAAACTATTTATGTAAGTTGTGTACTGAATTTGCGTACAGCAATACGACGACATACAAAAATCAAGTATGGGTGTAGGATTTTATCGAACGCTTCATTTTATATCTTGGACTAAGCACAGAGGAATGATGTCTTACAAAAACCAAATGCACATCGGACAGTTCCCAATTAACCATGTTTTTGAAGCCCTCATTTAGAAACCAAATGATACAGGACTCTATTCACAGAATGCACTGAAATAGCATCCATAAATAATACCGCTGATGGGCTTTTCAAATCGCAATGGACGCGGTGACGGCGGTCGAGGAGCAGCAGCGCGCGCTGGTGACCGAGGGCGATGCCGCGCAGGCCGCCGACGTCTGCCGCCGACTGCTGCGCACTGACGACAACGCGCAGCGCGTGGAGACGGCGCGCCTGGTGCTCGACCGGCTGCGCGGCGGCGGCGGCGGCGCGGACGACTCCCCAGACGCCGTGAACGCGCTGCTGCGGCTGCTGGGCAACTACGTGGCGCCGACGCGCGCGCTGACGGAGGAGATCCTGTCCATGCTGTACTTCAGCGAGCACCGCGTGCTGCTCATTCACCACCTGTCCAAGGTACGCGCGCGCGTTCGCACTGGACTGGCGAGCCTCGCTTGACGCGGCCTCTTCGTGTGCGGGATGTCGCAGCTGACGTACCAGTCCAAGGAGTGCGTCAAGCTCGTGGTCGACGCGTACCTGGAGCTGCTGGCGAGCGACCGGGCCCTGCTGGTGCCCATCCTCGGGTCGCTAGCGGACATGCCGCTGGACTACCGCGACAAGAGCAACGTGATCGACGCCACGCAGGTGAATCTCCGGTGGCCAGTGCCGATGGCTCGGGTCATCCGATACTAACGCCTCACTCCACGCGTCGAGCAGTCGCTGCTAGATGCAGCCGAGGAGGAAGACATCCCGGCCGTCGTGCAGAGCCTGCTCTCCATGGCGACGATCTCGACCGCCCCGAAGGTGGCGGCCAGGCTGCGAGCCGAGTGCGCGCGCGTGAAGTCGGGCACACTGTTCCTCGCCATCGAGGTAAATACCTGCTCGTGCTTCTTCTGGCGTCGTCTATATCGTGGTCCTTATGTTGACTGGTGCAGGTTGTCGGGCGTTTTGCGACCGCAGGGTCCGCCGCGATCAAGTCGTTCGTCCACCTCATCCGCCAGGCCGACGCCCTGACCAAGTTTGACATCGTACTGCTGACGTTTCTGATCGGCAGATCAGCGGAGAACGAGGTGAGCTGCTGCTAGCTGCCGCCTCTGCAGTCCTCTCCGTGGATCATTTTGACACGGACTGTTGTATACCAAGCACAGACTGCTGTGCGCATTATCAACTCCGCCGCGCAAGTCGGCAGCATTCATGGCGCGGTAGTCCGCGCGGCCGTCGAAATGCTCCTCCGGCCAGAGTGGAGCTCACTGCTTCCGAGCTTCGTCCGGTTCTGCAGCTGTCTTCTGGCCGCGTGCTTTAACAACCGAGTACGACCGTCGCCAGCGGTCGACTTGATCACCGTTGCCGTGGAGTCCCTTGCGGCTCTCATTGATGCGCGCACCGTCGTCCGCGAAGAGGTAGAGACCCGTTTGTACCTGCAAGAACCGTTGCGAGACACTGACCAACCTCGCGCATGACAATTTAGGCGCTGACACTGCTCCTGACGATTGCGAGCCACCCACCGAAGCTGCTGTTGTTTGCGAGCTCAAGCGCTTCTATGCGGGACCGTGGCTTTCTGGCATGGAAGGTAGCCGAAGTGATTGCAGCCCAGCTAGCGCAGCTTGCAGAGCGAAACCCGCGCTCGCTCTCTCCCTACGCGCACCTGTTCCTGGACCACTTGCACGGCATCTCGGCGTCCCCGAGCGAGTTCGGCTATGATGCGTCCGTGTCGTATCCGACACATATTTTGGACACGCTATGCTCCACCATGGCGATGCTGACCAAGCAAGAGCGCGGCATCTACTCCCTGCTCATGATTACCATCCAGAAGCAGCTCGTGACTCGGCCCGGTGGCTCCAGCGCCAATACTTTCGCCTCCTCATCTGGCTCAAACACGTTAGGCGTGGACCTCCGACAGCTCATGGCCGTCTTCCTCACGGGCTACCTGCTCAAGCACAACGTCGTCGTTGAGGCCCGCGACCGCAAGTCGCTTGCGGGCTGGATGCTCCGGTTGCTGTCGTCTGCTTCGCGCAATGAGACTCTCCTGCACGTGATCCGGTTCGTGAGAGATGAGATCTTGTGTGGCGAGACTGGGATCACGGTGGATGGCGCCTCGACTCGCACGATCTTCTCCTCGTCCATGGCGGAGGTGTTCAGAAAGAATGGGTTTGCCGTACTCAGCCGAACACGGGCGCTCCAGAGAGCAGGCGACAGCTTTTGCGTCTTCGCGGAGAACCTAGCGGACATCACACCCAAGAACACCGACGACGCAATGGGCGACTCGCTCGTGATTGATATTGCTGGTTACGAGAGTAAGATGCGGTTCGCGGCCGCGTTGCACGCCGGATCTCGAGACGCGGCAGGCCTATCTTCTCGGCAACGGGAGTGCGAGACCAAGATATTTCTGCTGCGGGAGCTCTTCCAGTGCCAGTTGATGCTGTGCACCCCAGAGGAGCGCATAAAGACACTGACGGCAGGGTTCCTCTTCCCAGTCGCGTACGAAGCGGCGGCGGCTTTGAGCAACACGAGCGATACGAGCGATTCAGCTACCCCCTCAGCGCTTAGTAGCATGATTTGGAGTCTGGTGTGTGCACTTGACATCTGCATCAAGTCGACCAACCTGCTGGCCAAACAGTACGCACAGAGAACGCCTCAGCCAACGCGATCGGAAGAGACCCACCTACTGGAAGCTATGCGTACCCAGCTACACACATGCTTCAAGCTCCAAGACCAGCTTGAGCGGATTCTCGCGGTGCAGCGGTTCAAGATCCACACTCTCATCGATGCGCTGCCAAGCGGTGACGGGGCCTCGTCAAGCGATAGCCAGCATCACCGAGAACTAGAAGCGCTGCTGGCGGAGACATCAGTCGTCGAGCAAATGATCCGCGATGCCACACGCTCCATTCAAGGAGAGCAGCCTTGCGCGTCACTGTTCGGGTTGGACCTTCGCGTCATTTGCCTCGCGTTCCAAGACCAATGGAAGCAGTCGGGGCCAGCGCTGGCGCTCGCGCATGAGCTGATGCTGCTCCGTGCTCTCCAACTTCACCTTCAGCCCGCAAGTACCTACAACAGCGACGCGAGCGCTGCCACTGGGCTGAACGAAGACACCAAGGCTGTGTTGAGCGCGGAGACCAAGGTGGACGCGGTGATCGCGCAGGTAGAGGGCCGGCGGACGGTGAAGTACCTGGCCTCGCGGGCCGACGGACTAGCGCGCGGAGTCGCCAACATCATGTACAGCAATCACGGGCACAGGAGGCGACGAAAGTCGGATGGCAACGGAGTCGACAGCGAGGATGAGAACCAAGGCGAGCAAGACGAGCACGACCACGAGACGACGGCAGCTGGGATCATCCAGGGACTTATGGTGCGCAGCCTGAAGAGCATCTACAGCGCACTGCGAATGGCGTTGGACGAATGCGCTTCGCTCAACCCCACCAACCGAGCTGTCCAGGATAAATTAGTCGAGCTGCTTGCTGCCGGCGTGTCGCCTCAGCAGCTCCGCCTCAGGCCGGAGCAAGGCGGCAGCCTTCACCGCGAGGTCCTGTTCCGGCACTTGGCCCGGCAGTGCCTTCTTGTGACGGTAGGACGCGCTCGATCGGCATCGCACGCATTGGCGGCCGACTGACGTATCTTTCGTTGCTGGTTTGCATGTTCAGGACGCGTCGCTGAGCTGCTCGGGCGTGGATTTGGTCGTTTCGCTCGTGCAGGGCACGAACAAGGAGCGGTACGTCAGCCAACTGTGCCTGGCGCTGCTGTGCGAGCCACTGCGAGCGCGCAGGCCTTCGTCCGTCACGTCCCCATCGGATACCGCGGCTGATGCGGCCGACTTGAGCAACACGCTTACGCTGGATGGCCTTCCGGTGGCGCTGCTGCCCAACGCGGTGGTCGCGCCGCGAGGGGGAAGCCAGTGCTCGCTCGCAAAGTACCGATGCCCGTCGGCCAAGTGGCGGCACTGCGTGTACCTCGTCGTGGGCGTCTGGGCGTTCGCGCCGTCCGCTTCGCTGGGGTCTCTGCTGCTCCTTCGGCTCGTCGAAGAAGCTCGCGCGCTCGTCGCGTCGACGTCAGGCAAGCGGCAACCGCACAAGCGGCGGCGGAATGAGCTCGACGAGCGGTCGGACCCGTCATCGGACGACGACAACTTCGAGTCGATGGATGTGGCCGTCACGGGGGAGCACCAGGTACTGAAAAGTCTGACCACGGAGTCTCTGCCGGCCTTCATGGACGCCATCTTCTTGTGCGCGGTCGCGTCCTTCTTCCGCGCGGCCCCCGGAAGCAAAGCGGCCCAAGGAGACAACCCTTTTGACGAGGTTTGCCTGGCGATAGACGTCGTCACCAGCGGCCTCCGGGTGTTCGTAGCCGCGGAGCGCGCGGGCTTGACGATGCCTGTGCGTACCAACCAGCTCGTGCTGCGCGCCTCGACCTTCATCACGCGCAGTCTTCGCGGCCTGCTGCTCAAGTGTGCCGCGTGGCGAGTGCAGCGGCGCGTCGACGATGACGCTGGCGCGGTCGCGCACCTGTGGGCGGCCTTCGACCGAGCCTCGCGGATGTTTGACGCCATGGGCAAGCTGCTCGCCAACTTCCAGGAGCGTGTCATGCTCAAGATGCAGAGCGAGACGGCCGCGATCAGAGCCCGCTCGCGGCTTGGGCAGCAGGATGGGAGCGATGGCAATGAAGATCCGAAGACAGCGAAGCGAAAGCGTCCGGCCGGCGCGAAGAAGGCGCGCTGGACCAACAAGCTGCTCGGCAAGGCGATCGGCAGCAAGTTCAGGCTACGGAGGCCGATCGCCAAAAGCGAAGCCGCGCTGCTCCCGTTCTTGTCGCACAGCACGCAGGAGTTGCGCGACTTTCTCGATGAGCAGCGGTAGGCACTTGCGTTGCATTGGCTTGGACGCGTCTGGTCGGTGGTCGCTCACGCTGTCACCTTGTCGTGCAGATCGGTCTACAACGTTGATTCCGAGCACAAGAGAAGGCGGGGAGCGGCTCCGCCCAGCTACGACACCATCGGGAGGCTGGCGCTCGGGAGTGACGAGTTCCTGCGCTTCTGTCGCGACGACCCGGTCGAGGACTTGCTGGCGTCCGGTGTGTTGGGAGACTGGGCGCCAGCGTTGCGCCAGACGGACGACTCGGATGAAGACGATGACGATGAGGACGAGGGGGAAGAGGAGACCGAGGACGCTGATAACGAGGATGACGAAGGTGACGAGCTAGACGAAGAGGGAGGTGCAGACGATGAGTAGAGAATCGTACTTACAGAATGGTCCAGGGGGCGACTTGATCCACCCAGCAACGCTCGGTCAGCCTCGTTCTCTCTACCTGCGCCTCACGTGTGTAAGTCATGCCAACAATCGCGAACGTCCGCCCGTGCTACCCGAGCTTCGCCAGCTTCTGCTGTTGCCGCGAGCGAAACACGTCGTGCGCCGGCCGCTTGCTGAGCACACCGGGACCGTCCGCGCCGTCGCCGTCACCACCGTTCTTGCGCTCGGCCTCCGCCGCTAGCTGCTGCTGCTGCGCCATCTTCTGCTGCAGCTGCTGTTGCTGCCGCTGCTCGATCACGTTGCGAGGTGGGAACTCCACCATCAGTATCGCGCGGAAGATATGCTCTACGTCCGCGATCGGTCCGTTCCACGGCAGGTGCAGCGGCAGCATGGCCGCGAACTCTTTGAGGAAGTCGGGGAGCGCTGGTCCAGGAATCATTCTGGTCATCCACAACGTCAGTATCAACATACAAGGCCGTTCCTACAAGCAGCAGCGCACACACCGCTCAAACTCGGCAGTGAAGCCACTTCCGTCCCCGGAGCCTCCGAGCCCGTCACCTGCCGCGTCACCGCTGTCATCGCCACCTCCAAGGCGCTTCGAAGCTCCGTACATGTCCAAGAAGGTCTGGTCGAACTTTGAGGCGGGTCGCAGGTCCAGGAACGAGTAGCGGTGAGCAACGCTCAGCAAGCCCTTGGTCTCGACGAACGGCGCGTCGGGAAACGCGAGCGCGCGGCGGGCTTCGACCTTGGCGACCGTCGCAAGGTCTCCACCGTTGGCCACCATCGTGTGCTCAAACTCCACGTAGCGGTCCCAGATCGGCCGCGACACCTCTACGGGCATCACCGAGAGCACCTTCTCGAACAACGAGCGCATGTCTAGTAGCGCAATGTGGATAGCATCAAACCAAGGTCAGCTGCTACTCGGCACCAACCAGCATAGAAGACAAAGGATGCATCCGCTTACTGTTGTCTTCGTTGAGGTGTCCGAGGAAGTCGAGGTAGCACAGCACGTACGCCGGTTCCTGAATACACTTCTTCAGTCCCAACTCAAAGATTTTGAGTGCGATGTCCTTGCCGGCGTCTGACGTGTCACTGTAGAACTCGAGAAGAGCTGCGCGTGCACACAACCATCAGTCAACACACTATCATATACAAACGGCTGCGCAACGATACGTACCGGATGCTGCATACACGTGGTACGTGCACGCTCCCTCGCGCTCATCCTTACGGGCACGCTTGAACACTGCGCGCGCTTCGTTCAGCCCCTTGGCGCCGAACGCGCGGCGAGCGAACCGTTGGTACATCACATACGCGAGCGCCGACGCGTTCTCCTTGATCATCTTTTCATAGATGGCCTTGGCTGCTTGGATGCTGCCTTGCAACTCATGGTGGTCGGCAAGCGCGAACTGCAAGTAGCTAGAGTCGGGCATGGCCTCGAGTCCTCGCTCCAGCACAGTAGCGGCAGCCTCGTGGTCGTTCGACTGGTTCTCGTAGGCCGCGTACTGGTACCACGACTCGGGGTAGTGCCGCTTCAGGCTGACGAACACCTCCAGCGTGTACCGCATTCGCGACTTGTGGCGCAGAGCATCTAGTCGCTCCGGATTGTCCACCTCGTAGGCGAGGATCTTCTGCCAGTCGGCCATGTTGGCGGCGTCGAGCTTGAGGTTTGTGGTTGGTACTGCGAGGGCATTCGTGTTGATGCGTTCGTACAGCTTCTTGCGCTCGCGGAGCACGGCGCGCGCAGTGTCGAACTTCTGTCGGAACACCTTGAAGAAGTTCTGCGCTAGGACTTCGTTGTTGGGGATGCTGCGCTCGAACTTCTCGTAGTCGCGCCAGATGCCTTCCATGTTGAGTAGCGGGACCATGATGGCGCGGTGGAAGAGCTTGCGCACGTTGAGGAACGCCTGCGGGTCCGTGTCTTCCTGAGCAAAGGCCAAGTACATCTGCCAGATGGGAGCGGCGTGAATCGAGCCACCCACGCGCTCGAGCGCGAGCTCAAAGGCGTCGATCATGAGCCGGCGCGCCGCTGCGATCGCCGCCGGGTCCTTCGAGTCGACCGCCACATCCAGCTTGACCACCTTGGTGAAGTTGAGGTAGAAGCGCCACAGGTCCACATTCGGGCACCGGATCTGCATGAGCGACTTGTTGATGATCTCCTGCACGCGCTCGTACTGCTTCTCGCGCAGCTCGTGCTCGGCGAACAGCCGCCACCACCGTCCCTGCCGCGTACACGCACCAAGTCCGTCAGTCACGCAGCGTCAACACGCGTCGCAGACAGGAAGGCGGAGGACGCACCGACGTGGGGAACTGCGCGAGGAACTTGTTGTAGTAGCCGCGCGCGTCAGCGATGGGCAGCTGCTGTACCTCCGTCATGAGCGCGATCCACGAGTCCGTGTCCCACTCGTTCTTGCCCACCGCCTCCCAGCAGCGCTGGAACGCGGGCGACCTGCCCGTCACGTCCAGCGGCGTCTCGCTCGCCTCTTCCTCCGCTGGTCCGGCCGTCGCGGGAGCCGGAACAGCGGCCTTGGCGTCGACAGAGGGCACTCCGGCCGCATCCTCCGCGCTCCCGTTACCTGCAGGCGCCTGCGCGGCGGGAACCTCCTCCTTGACGGCGACTGGCGCCTCCGCCGCGCCGTTCTCCGCCATCGGCTGCGGCTGCAGATCCACACATCGACACAACGCGTGAGTCACTGGCGCCCCCAGCCAGCCACACAAGCCGGAAGAAGACGCACCGCCGACGGGTCGGAAGCCTCGGCCAATAGCTTGTCGCCAGTCGAGAGCGTGACGGCGATCGGCTCGTCCTCCTCCGAGCTGTCGTCCCCTGGCGCCTTTCCCATTATCTCGGCGGCGCAAACTGACGGGAAATGGGCGACAACCTGCCGATTGCCCTTGGCCGGTGGGAGCAACTTTTCCGCACCGTAACCTATCCTTCGCCATGGATTGGCTGAAAAAGGGTATTACAACCTTCTGATTGGATGATAATATATAAGCCGTTTTGATACATATTCCGGGACGCGAAAGGTCACGAGCACCAAGCGCCGAAGAGCGCTCGTCACCTCCGACGACCGATGGAAGCGAGCGAAGACATTGAGCTACAACCCGCTATCACAGCATCGATAGGCCCTCCAGCCGACGGCCAGGAGAACCAGCCGCCACATCAGCAACGCAAAGATTGCGCTGACAAGGCGGCGCGCAGCACGCTCAAGCTGCTTCAGCTCCCAAAGCCTCGGCAGTTGGTCGCGACCACCGGCTCGGACAACAGGCATCCAACTGAACCAAGTGAGACCGTGACACAGATTGAAGATACAGAGAACGTGGCTGGACCTAGAAGAGTGAATCGACGACGGAACGGGAAATCGGACCCGCTCATGTCGCCAGTCGCACCGCTGAGATGCGACCACGACGTCAACACGGCGCGACTGAGACTCCTAGGCAGCAAATCAAGACGGACGCCTCTCAAGACTCGACTATACGTGTATGAGCCGGCTCCAAGAGCAGACAGACAAGACGATTGTGCAGTCCATAACGTCGCTGATGTCGATCCAAGAAACGTCTCCATCACTCGAGCAGCATCCGCTCAGACAGTCAATGCTGTCGACGAAAAGGGAGTCCAAACCTTGTGCGTGACTTCGTCGCCATTGTCAACTCACCTACCAGTCGGTGAAGTTGGCACTGGCAATGAGCAACCGGACCAGGCCAGCAAGCGCCAAGGCCGAGAGATCGGCGTCCAGTGCCAGTTGCGCGAATCGAACCAGACGAGGCGTAGCACAAGAGATGCCCCCAACAGCATAGCCGACAGATTCCCGATCTGGGTTGACCTGAACCCAGGAGCGACTGGAGGGACCTCGAACTCGGACGCCCCTCGTACGAGGTACCTTCATGTTGCCACTTTCACGGACAACCCCCTCGACACCAGTACGGGTACGGAAATTGCTCCGCGGCCGGCCATCCAGCTTGTCAGAAGCGATGACAACGACATTGGCGAAAGTGAAGCCCTACAAGAAGAGCTGACTGATACAGCTGCATTAATCTCCCAAGACAAGCTGCAGGATAACAATGCGGTCCAAGCAACAGCGGCAGCTCATAGAGAGCGCTATCGACTGCACTACGCATCGAACGACGCGAAGACGGAAGTGAACACGTCGGACGGAGGCAACCAGGCGCTGATTGAAGTGAAAAACGACATGGACCGGATGAAGCAGCGCTTGCTTGAGCTCGAAGCTCTCGCGGACAACATGGACTATGACTTTAAACTGGCCTGCCAGGTAAACCTCTGGTCCTCATCACCCACTATCGTCCTTCAGAGGTCCATAACGAGCGCTTTGTCTGTTCCTAGTCCCTTGGTGGAGACAAAGACACCGAGCGAGACAACGACAAATTCAAAGCTCGGCAGACTATCGGACGAATCGACCAAGTGCTTGACAGCACAGTTCCAGACTCTGCCAGGTACAACGAAGAATCACAGTCACCCCTAGCGGCAGGCGTATTGACCCAGAAAGCAGCGATCAGCGCAGCAGCAGCAAGGTACAAACGTCCCAAGCTGGGGTATTTTGATGCTCCAGAGTAAAACTAACACTTGTACGCGTGCTGATCTGCTGCTGTTCCTTTAGGGAAATGCTGGAGCAGATTGAGCAGCTGACACTAGGAAGCAGCGAGGGCATCCGCTCAAATACCAACGTCACCACTGAGTAGGAGCTCGATGAGGTGCCGATCCTGCACACGGAGGACGTCGTCGCTATTTGAGAGACGAGTTTGAGCTGGGATAATGTAAATCGGTTTCGAGCTACTTGTAGAGAGGAACCCAATGAAGCGCGGACAGTGACGTGGATAACGACGTCAGCACTGTATAACTCAGTCCTGCGCCGGATTCTCGCTGCGAGAGTCGTCATCTTGCTGATTGTCGATACTGGCAGCGGCCGGCTGAAGGGACCGATGCGCTTTCAGGTGCTGATTCCACCGCTTGTTGGTAATAGACCTGCGTGAGGAGCAGACGTGAGACCACGCCGTAAAAGACATGCTGGTACGAAGGCTGCGAGGTACGCACCACGCCGTGAGGCTGCGACTGTCCAGGTGCGCAGCTATCAGACCCAGCACTGCTTCGTCCAGGCACCGCCAATTGAGCGCTGTAAAGCACGCACATGCCCCGCTACTGTGAGAATCCGAGCACCATTTGGAGTGTCGCCGCTGCTGGCCCAGGACGCACCGTTGAGTTCCCAAGTGATCGTGTCGGCTTCCTCGTCGAGGCGATCCCTGGCCTTCCCCGCCGCGAGCTTTGCCGCCTCGGTCTTCTCCAGCTTCTCCTCGAGCTCCTTGATCTGCCGCCGCAGCTCCTCGACCGCGAGTTCCTGCGATCGGATCGTAGCGTCGACCGCCTCCGCGCTGGTCTCAGTGCGGACGAGCCGGCGCTGGCGCTCCAGCCGCGCGCTCAGCGCCAGCTCCACCTTCTCGGCCGGCGTCTCCGGCGGCGCGTCCTGGTGCAGCTCGACTGTGTACGAGAGCTGCTTCGGGTTGACCCACGAGAACGAGTTGTCCCACAGGAGCAGCACCATGCCTGGGCCCGCGAGCTCGAACTTGCCCTCGATCTGCCGCTTCTGGCTCTCGTAGCGGCGCAGCTCCAGCACTTCCATCATCGACCCGTCCGCGCACATCATTTGCACTGCCACGCAACGTCAGAGCGCTGCGCATACTGTAACACCACGCAATAGCATGCAGCGGTGCGCACCGCCAAAGTTGACGTCGTAGTCGCGAGTGGAGAAGGCGTAACGCAGCACACCCTTGGGGGCGTCCAGCTTGACCGGCAGCTGGAACGCGCCGGCCGCCGCCACGGGCACGTTCGAGCTCTTCCACTGCAGGTCATGGGCGATCGAGACGGACGGCGACCGGCCCGGGCGCGTCTTGGGCGGCGCCGCGGCGTCCGCGAGCGCCTGCGATGGCGACGGTGGCGGCGGCCCGTCGATGGCGCGCAGCAGCTGCCGCCACTCGGGCCGCGCGCTCAGCCGCCGCTCGCGCGCCAGCAGCTCGTCCAGCGCGCGCTGCTTCTCGGCCGCGCGCTCCATGCGCCGCTCCTTGGCGCGCCGCGTCATCGCACGAGCCGGCGCAGTCGAGAGTCGGTCCGGCGCTTTTTCCGCGCGTTGGCGTCGGATCAAAATCGCAACTTGGCGCAAAATGGGGGAAAAGGTCCACGTGTTGTGTTGAAGGCCTAAATTATTTACGAGAACGGTACTGGGAGTATACTGGGAGTAAAACAAAGAGGTTTCCTTTTGAATTATGACGAAAAAAAGGGCGCGATGGCGAGCGGGAGGGACTTGGACGCGGCAAGACGCTACGGAGCCCGCCCCGCGCCAGACGTGGCGGGCGCTGGCTCATCTCGCGGACCTGGCTGCAGTCTATTGGAACTCGGAGGCGTCGTAGATGCCCGGCAGCATCGTGTTGACCTTCTCGGCGATCGCCATGACGATGCCGCTGCGCATTCCAACCGGACACCACACAGATCGCCGTGAGTTAGAGCTCCTCCCGCATCGACTAGCGCGCAGTAAGCGCTGTCCAGACGCACCTGCGGTAGGCCGTGATGCCCTTCGACTTGAGCCAGAACCAGAACGCGTCGCAGTGCGCGGCGCACCCGATCAACCCATCGTCGTTGTCGTCCGAGTTGCCCTGCATTGCCGCCCGCAGTCGCCGCACATACACAAAAACACATACTCATCGTCAGTGATTCTTCGCTCTGGACCGCCTGGATCCGTCCTTTAGTGCACGCTGGAGCCGCACCTTGAGCAGGAGGAACTTGCCGATGAGCTGGAACGTGTTCTCGATGCTGTCGCCCTCCTCGCCCTCCGCGAGTTTGGAGACCGCCGCCGGGCCGATGCCCGGCACTTCCGTCAGGTCGCCGGTCAGCGGCGCGCGCAGGAAGTCCGCGAGCGTGTCCTCGGCCACGCGGGATTTCTGCGGGTCGTAGCCGTCCGACATGCCTTCTTCTTCTGCTTGCTCTC
The DNA here is from genome assembly GCA_023338025.1 of Phytopythium oedochilum. Classification (NCBI taxonomy): domain Eukaryota; phylum Oomycota; class Peronosporomycetes; order Pythiales; family Pythiaceae; genus Phytopythium; species Phytopythium oedochilum. Next base: position 15,120 of record JAADXX010000180.1, on the reverse strand, counting down.
TGATTTGCGACTGCCGCGCGCGGGGCGGAAAAGGGAGGGGCGGAAGATTTTACGGACATTTTTGTAAAAAGACCATTGGCAGTTTTTACGAAATAGATCACAGTGGATGGATTGACCACTTCAACTGGGACAGGTTGGGCACGACACGCTTTCACTATACCTACGACACCGAAGACACGCGCACCTTTTAGACGGCAGTTTGGTCGACTCCCGAGGCGGAATCCGTCGAGCTGCACTCGCCGTCGCCCACCTGCGTCAGGTTGAGCTTGGGGCTCTTGCAGCTAACGACGTGGAGCGCGCACGAGTTCGAGTACGTCTTGCCGTCCGAGCCGCACACGGGGGAGTAGATCATGGGGCACATGTCGGGGCAGCCCGAGCCTTCGACCGGCGATGCGGTAACGTTGTCCGCTGCCTCGCCCCCCACGGACGCGTCCTGGTTGCCCGAGCCGGAGGCGGCCCTCTCCTCGCACGCTCCGTCCCCGACGAGCACGATCGACGGGGTCTTGCACTGGGCGATGTCGAGCATGCACGAGTTGGAGTATGTCTTGCCGTTCGAGCCGCAGACGGGGGAGTAGTCCATCGGGCACACCCGGTTCGCGCAGTCGTCCGCCTCGCCGCCGCTTGATGCCTCGGACGCGGCGTCGGTGGTCGGCTCGGGCGTCGACTCGGCGGCGCACTCCGCGTCGGACACTTGCGTGATCTTGCTGCCCGGGTACTTGCACTGCGCGATGCGCAGGAAGCACGAGTTGGAGTACGTCACACCGTCCGACCCGCACACGGGGGAGTAGATCTCGATGCACGCGTCGGGGCATTCGACCGCGGCCGACGAGGCCGACGACCTGGCAGGCTCGACCGTCGCCACGGTCTGGGCGACGTCGGCAGCGAGGCCGCGATCGACAGCGATCGCGACGGTGACCGCGAGAAAGACGGCTGCTGCGCGCATTATGGTCCTGAACTCGGGGTTGGGGATCGACTTGTGGGGCACCGCGCGGATTAGGAACTGGTGGGGCACTGCGCGGATTAGGAACTGCTGGGGCACCAGGGACGGACAGATGCAGCCGGACGGAGGAATGGACCGGCTTGCAATCTCCGCCACCATTGCCGGCGCTTTCGCTGATCGCTCCTCTACGGTACTGCTAGCGGCAATCGCAGTCGGTAGCTGCCGATGGTAAGCAAGGGAGTAACCCGTTGCCTTGCAACCATAAGCGGCGGCCATATGGCGCGGTCGCAACCCGCTCGCGCCGCCGTTCCACAACCGCACATGGTCGCGGCGCCGACACCTGTGGGGTGGCGCATGGGTACTCTGCATGGTCCAGACTCTTGATGGCCGAGAGATAAGGTGCAAGGCCGGCATGAGTAAGGTGAAAGGACTGTACCCTCGATGGAGCGACGGATAGAATAATATTGTACTGAAACGCATGGCGATAGGCGCATTGACTGAGACGAACGACGCCTGTCACATTTCACTTGTTTTTTGTATGTGGCCCCCTGTCCGACGTCCGACTTCCAAATCTTCCGCCCAATACAACAAGACGCATGGCGCGGACGCAGGTACATACGTCGCGCCGCCCTCGCGTTTCTATTGACCCCGCGTCCCGACGCTAAGTGACGCCACCTTCGCGCGTACAGATCGTGTCCGGGCTGTCGGCCGTGGCGTCGCACTACGACGTGTTCATCCTGGACCAGTACGGCGTGCTGCACAACGGGAGCGCGCCGTACCGCGGCGCCGCCGACTGCCTGCGCCGGCTGCTGGACCTGGGTAAGACCGTCGTGCTGCTCTCCAACACGTCCAAGCGCGCGTGCGACCTGCGGCCCAAGCTCGCGTCGCTCGGGCTGCCAACGGACTTCCTGGGCGCCGTCACGGGCGGCGAGGTCGCGTGGCAGTACCTGGACGGGCGGCGCGGCGCGCTCTCCAAGTGCGCCGTCATCACGTCCGAGCTCGAGAGCAACGTTATCGGGCGCGAGGGGAACCCGCGGTCGGTCTTCCACGGACTCGAGCTCGAGCTCGTGCCCGTGGACCGCGCCGAGTTCCTCCTGGTCGAGGGCACCGAGCAGGTGTGCTACAGCGACAAGCTGGCCGAGGCGCAGGCGACCGGCTACCGCGCGTCGGGCGAGATCTCCGCCGCCATCTCGGCGTTCCTGCGAGGCGGCCGCGAGCGCGACCTCCCCATGCTGTGCACCAACCCCGACGTGCTCGCGGTCGTGGCGAACGAGAGCGTTGTGCACATGGGCGGCGGCATCGCCAAGGCGTACGAGGCCATGGGCGGGTCGGTCGTGTACTTTGGCAAGCCGCGGCGCGAGCACTTCGAGGTCTGCCTCGAGATGGCGCGCGTCCGGCCGGAGGACAAAGCGCGCGTGGTGCATGTGGGCGACTCGCTGCACCACGACGTGCAGGGCGCCAAGAACACGGGCGTGGACAGCGTCTTCATTGCCGGCGGCATCCACGCGCCAGAGCTCCAGGTCAACGCGTGGGCCCCCGAGGACGACGACGAGCAGCAGCGCGTCAAGCCGGAGCTGCTCCAAAAGCTGCTGGACGAGACCCAGCTCGTCCCGACCTACACCTGCACGCGCTTCTCGTGGTGATTCCTCGCCTGTCTCCACGCGAGCGCCGCGTCACGACGGTCGAGAACAAGCCTCCGTCTGCCAGCGCGCCTTTGCCATGAACATCTAGTAGATTCACATGGATTCGGCACGTTAGAACGGCCACGGCTAATCGGATCACGGCTGGACGAGCTTGTCGGCAACGAGCTGCCGCGCCAGGTCCTCGGCGAGCGAAGCCCGGTAGATCTCAGGCCGCGGACGGCGCGTGGCACTGGAGGTGCAGTCGAACGACAGCACGGGGGTTCGCATGTACGCTGGGATAGCCTCGACTCCGTGCAGCGCGCCGACGATCCCGCCCACGATCGCGGCGTTGGTGTCCGTGTCGCCGCCCTTGAGCAGCGTCTGCTCGATGGCGCTTTCGTACGGCGTCTTGGCGCGGAGGAAGTGCACCGCGAGCACGAACCCCCAGCGGACGTGGCCGGCCTGCTGCTTGCACTCGAGCCGCGAGACGTCGAGCGACTCATCCAGGAACCACTCGCGCACGCGCGTGCGCACGTGTTGTCGTACAAACTGCTCGGCCCTTGCCAGCGCGCCGACTGCGTCGCCCGGGACGCGAAGGAGGTGGTCGATGAGCAGGCAGTAGACGGCGTTCGCGTCCTGGCACACGGGGCTCGGGTGCGACAGCGTGGCCTCCGTGCGCGCGAGCGCCGCGATCGCGTCCTCCGGCTCGCCTGCCAGCCACAGCGCGAGCGGCGTCAGGCGCATGAGCGTGCCGTTCGCCTCGCTGCCCATGTTGTACTTGGCGGCGGCCGCGGCCATCGGCGCGGCGTACTGCTCGTCGGCGTCCGGGTAGACATTGAAGGCTCTCGAGCACGTCATGCCGATGTCGAACGGCTGGGAGTCGTTCCAGAGTGCGTACTGCTGGGCGACCGCCTCGAGGGGGAACCCGTCGCGCGGGAAGCGCCCGGCCAGCCCGCGCGCCAGCGACAGCGCGAGCTCCGAGTCGTCCGTGATCTGCCCGGGGCCGAGCGAGAAGAGGCCGCCGCCGGGCATGGTCACCGCGCGCTCCACGTCGCTCTGCCGGATCTCGTCGCGGAAGAACTCGAGCGTCGCGCCCGCCGCGTCGCCGCACATTGCGCCCAGCAGCGAGCCGAGCGCGCGGTCCCAGTGGACGCAGCGCGCGACACTACCAGCAGCGGACGAGCTCATGCTTGTTGGGAGCGTCGGGGCGGACCCAAATGCGACTCAGATGGGTGGAAACGGCGGTAGTACTGTGTCATCTGTCCAAACTAGTAGAAGATGGTGTTCTAGACCCTGGCTTCAATCACATACAAATGGCAACTACAAGGGGTTTAGATAGTGTACTGTTCATACCGTCTAATGTGATATTCTGGCGGCTGTCAGCGTTGAAGGACGCGTTTTACGTAAAAGACGCGGAAATATATAGGATTTTGTATACCAGCATCGAGTCAACCAAGCTCGCGTCAACAGCAGCTTTCCCCGTCGTCACTTTCTAGAAGCGCGCTTTCCCGTCGCCCGACCCGTCGCCATCTGCGCGCGCTCTCTCTCTCTCTCTCCGACGCTAGACGATGGACGGTAAGCAGCCGCCGCCGCCGCCGCTGATGGCGCCCGCCGTCTCGCTCCCGGTGCTGCCGATCGACGGCAAGGTGCTCTTCCCGCGCACGTACCTGCGTCTGTCCATCACGTCCTCGACGGCGCTGCAGCTGCTCAAGGACCTCGTGTGGGAGGTGCAGGCGGCCAAGGCGAGCGCGCGCCGGGCCGCGTCGCTGTCCATCGCCATCTTCACGCAGCGCCAGCCGGCCGACGCGCAGGACGCAAGCGCACAGCTCGAGCGCGACGTGGCCAGCCCAGACGACCTGTTCCCGGTCGGGACCGTCGCGCGCGTCGTGCAGCTGACGCGCATCCAGCCCGGGGCCGGCGAGAACGGCACCTCGGCCGTCAACGGGCTCTCGGTGCTCGTCCAGGGCCTGCACCGCGTGACGCTGCGCGAGCTGACGCAGACGCGGCCGTACCTCGTGGGCAGCGTCCAGCGCGTGGCGACCGACCTGGTGGCGCGAGAGCACCTCGTGGGCAAGCCCGGCGCGGTCGCGACGGCCAAGACAGCCGCCGCTGTCGACCGCGAGGTCGAGGACCTCGCCACGCGGCTCAAGCAGCGCACGCAGGAGTACCTCGAGCTGTCCAAGAGCTCGCTGCTGCTGCGCAAGAGCAGCGGGCTTATCCAGACCATCAGCAGCTCGTCCATCGGTGAGCTGGCCGACGTCGTCGTCTCGTACCTGAGCGTCGGCGTCGCGGCCAAGCAGCGCGTGCTCGAGGCCCCGGACATCAAGACGCGCTGCGAGATCGCCATCGAACTGCTCGAGCAGGAGATCGAGAAGACGCGGCTGCAGAAGAAAATCCAGACCGAGGTGCAGGACAAGCTTGAGGGATCGCGCAAGGAGTTTCTGCTCCGCCAGCAGCTCGAGGCCATCAAGAAGGAGCTCGGCGAGGGCTCGGACGACGGCGGCGAGGGCGGCGAGGTCAAGCAGCTCGAGGAACGCATCAAGGCGCTCGAGCTGAACCCCAAGGCCGAGAAAATCGTCAACCGCGAGCTGCGCCGGCTCAAGGGCATGACGTCCATGCAGCCAGAGTACGGCATCATCCACAACTACCTCGAATTCTTCGCCGAGCTGCCGTGGAACAAGCACACGGAGGACTCGCTGGTCGTCGACAAGGTGCAGAAGCAGCTCGACGCCGACCACTACGGCCTCGAGAAGGTCAAGAAGCGCATCACGGAGTACATTGCCGTGCGCAGTCTCAAGCAGGACATGAAGGGCCCGATCCTCTGTCTGCTCGGGCCCCCTGGCGTCGGCAAGACCTCGCTCGGCAAGTCGATTGCTGCGGCGACGAACCGCAAGTTCGAGCGGATCGCGCTCGGCGGCGTCCACGACGAGTCGGAGATCCGCGGCCACCGCAAGACGTACATCGGCGCCATGCCCGGCTGCATCTTGAACGCGATGCGCCACGCCGAGTCGAGCAACCCGGTGCTGCTGCTGGACGAGGTCGACAAGATCGGCAAGGACTTCCGCGGCGACCCGTCGAGCGCGCTGCTGGAGGTGCTCGACCCGCACCAGAACAACACGTTCACGGACCACTACCTCAATGTGCCGTACGACTTGAGCAAGGTCATGTTCGTCGCGACGGCCAACAGCCTCGACACCATCCCCGGTCCGCTCCTCGACCGCATGGAGGTGATCGAGGTCAGCGGTTACAGCGTCGAGCAGAAAGTCGAGATCGCGCGGCGCTACCTGCTTCCGCGGCAGATCGAGGAGAACGGTCTGCATCCGACCATGATGTCCGTCCCGGACGACACGCTGCGCTACATCATCATGCGGTACACGCGCGAGGCCGGCGTGCGCGATCTGGAGCGCCAAGTCGGCGCCATCTGCCGCTACGTCGCCGTCGCCGTCGTCAAGGAGATGAAGGACGCCAAGGCTCCGAGCGAGGGCGGCGAGGCACCGCTGTCGTCGTTCAAGCCCATGCTGATCGACAAGGACATGATCAAGATCATCCTGGGGCACGAGCTCGTGTTTAACGAGGTCGCCCTTCGCTCGAGCGTCCCTGGCGTCGCCACCGGCATGTCGTGGAGCACGGTCGGCGGGTCGATCCTGTTCGTCGAGGCGTCGTGCACGCGGTCGAGCGCGTCGCAGATGACGCTCCGCGCGCTCACGTCTTCGCCGTCGGGCTCGCCCATGAGTCCGGCGCCGTCGCTGCAACTGACGGGCAAGCTGGGCGACGTGATGAAGGAGTCTGCGCAGCTTGCGCTGTCGTGGCTTCGTGTCAACGCGCACCTGATCGAGCTCCCGTCCGTTCCGTCGAGCAAGAGCGCGGCCGGCGAGTCGACGTCTGGCCACCGCATGGTGTCGCTTGAAGGCATCTCGGGGGTCCACGTGCACTTCCCTGAAGGCGCGATTCCGAAGGACGGCCCGTCCGCTGGAGGCGCGATCGTGTGCGCGCTCCTGTCGGTCATCTCCGGCGTCCCGGTCCCTGTGGACATCGCGATGACCGGCGAGATCACTCTGCGAGGCGTCATCCTCCCCGTCGGTGGCATCCGCGAGAAGGTGCTGGCAGCCATTCGCGCCGGCATCAAGCGCATCATTTTGCCGCGCGGCAACCAGAACGAGGCGGACGACCTGCGCAAGGAGTTCTCGAGCGCCACGTCGACGCGCGGCCAGGCGGCAGCCCCCGGATTCGAGCTGCTGTTCGTGAGCGACCTAAAGGAGCTCGTCCAGCTCGTGTTCGGCATGCGCGTGCACGAAGATACTCGCTACGCCTCTAGCGGCGGCGACGACATGCTGCTGAGCATGCTGTAAGCGTCCGACCGATGAGTTGAGTTGCTGCCCGAGACCGACGCGGACGTGGTCAATAGGAAGCAGGAGCAAGCCCCTTTTTATTCCGACACATATCGACACGCATGGTGTTCGTCCGTCGTTTCCATTTTGCAATGCCGCGCTAGTGACGCTCGCTCTGCGTGTACAGGAACGCGCGTCGACGCTCCAGTCACTCGACCGACCCAAGGCACCGACGCATCAGTCGTGCGCCGGAGTGAGCGAGTGGAAGGCGTTGGCCACGTACGGGAAGTACTCGGCTTGGGCCGACGAGCCGGACGAGGCCTCCTCGATGCCCGAAAACTGCGATGGCTGCAGGTGCGCGTATTTCTTGTTGAGCACCGTGCGCAGCTTCTTGTCCTTGCCGTGGTGCGGCTGTGGCATTGAGCGGGGCAGAGCGGCCGGTTAGTTGCTCGACTCGGCATCAAGGTGCCTCGAGCTAGACAGATAGACACAAGACACACGCACTCGGTACATGGCGACGACGAAGTTGACAGGCAGGCCGTAGCGCAGCACCGACTCGACAAAGACGCGCACCATCTAGACACAAAGACGAGCATGAGGCCGAGCACGTCTTCTTCCACCAGCAGCAGTCCCGCGCTCCACTCGACTCACCTTGATGTGCATCCAGGCGATGAAAGTCTCGCCAAAGTGCGCCTTGCACCAGCGGATGAGTCCCGACCAGAGGCGGTCGACCTCGACCTCGAGCGCCGCCATGGCCTCCTCGTTGCTCGCGTGCGCCGTCGGGTCGAACGCGAAGTCGCGCACGACGAACTTCTTGTCGCGCGCGCGGTTCTTGAACTCTTCGACGTAGTCCACGACCGAGCCCTGCTCGAAGTTCCCGTCCGGGTCCAGCTTGCCGGGCAGGTACTGGCCCTTGAGCACCGTGACCGTGTAGACGCACGAGTCCCCCTCCTCTAGCAGCTTGCGCGACGATCCGGGCACTACAGGGGACCCGCGGACGTTGCCGCGCGCTCCCTTCGGGCCGTACTCGGCGATCTGGTCGCCGATCGCGTGGTACTCTTGCAGCCACGCGTCCTCCAGGTTCCTTCCCACAGCAAGGCTCGTTAGTGACGGACATGCCGACCTGGCGTCGTTGTAAACAAGCGAGCGACGCACTTGGGGACGATCGCCACGAGCGTCTGCAGGTACTCGGTGTTGACAAAGTCCGACGTCGACACGACGTCCGGGGTCAGGATGTCGCTCAGGTTGGCCACCATCAGGTTGCCGCTATGTGCCGATAACAGTCCCCCAGTCAGTTCCCCCAGCCAACTCTGACGGCCAGACGAGTGAGAGAATGCGCGCACACACGCACCCCTTCTTGCGCTGGAGCTGTAGCATCTGCTGCTTCTTCTCCGTGTAGCGCGTGCTCAGCTGCTTGAGCTCGTCCTCGATCTTGCCGACGGACTGTCGAGACAGACGAGTGAGTACCGGTCTCACTCGCGCTACGGTTCCGCCACTGCCAGACGAGACCCACGGCTTGGATCATGCTGACGATCTCGGGCAGCGGCCGTCGGTGCGGGTGCTTGGCCTCGTCCCACGAAAAGTAGTTGAGGTACCGGTCCACGGGCACTGCGAGCGCGTGAGCATGAGTCTCTTGGCGACAGCGCTACTGTGCACACCGCCTAGCGAACGCACCGCCGTCGACCGTGAGCTCCTGGTCGCCCTTGTTCAGGTCGTGGAACTGCCGCTCGATCTTGCGCACGACGCTCTCGATCGCCATGTCGACGCGGTTCAGGTCGTCGCTGAGCGCCTGCGACCACTGTCAGTCAGCCCTGCGGTTTCCTCCTCACTCGCTACCACCGGTGGTGCCGTCCTACCATGAGCGAGTCCAGCGTGCCGACGAGCAGGTCCGAGGGTAGCTCCACGCGGTAGCACTCTGTCGTTGGCAGAGTCCCCGCATTAGTCCAGTCGGTCGGTCGGTCGGTCGGTCGGTCGGTCGGTAGGGTCGCCGAGAAAGCAGCAGCACAGCTCTCACCGGCGTAGTCGTGGCGCGTAGAGGCCGTCTCCGCCTTGAGCTCCAGGAACGTCGTCTCCGAGGACCGGTTGCCCTCGTTGGGCACGGACACGAGCCACAGCGCGCTCATGACTCCCCCCACTTGCTCCCCGCCCAGAAACGCTGCCAGGTCGCTTGTTCAAGATCCTTTTGGCCCGGCAGCAGCTCACATTTGCTGGAAGTGCTGTACTTTGACGGACAGAACAGCACGGAGCGAGCATGGTTCTTTGTGTCAACTACGTCTTACTATGGGCTATGTACAGTTGGCACCGTATTCGCGTACTGTGACAGCTGAAAGTATACGGCCGCGAACCAGCCCTCACAATTCGGGATCGGACAAGGCGAGAAATGGCGACTAGTGGCCGCGGTGGTGAGTTCCGCGCGCGCTTCGCTGTTCCTGGCGGTGCTGCGCGCTAATCGCCCGTAGCGGCACGCTCTCCACGGTTCTGCGCTCGTACCCCGTGAGAATCAGGTCGCCGCGTGCGCTCCCGGTCGCGCAGCCGCTCCCAAGGCCGCCGAACGTGCGATTCGCCGTCGCATTCGCTCCAACATCCAAATGCAGGCGTAGCGGCCGCTAACAAGGCGATTAGAGTGCTGCAGCAGGTCGCGCAGTCGCGAGCGGTCGCGGCCTGCGTCTCCGCGTGGGCGCGGACGCAGCAGAAGCCGCAGTCCGCGACGCTCGAGCCGCGACGGCGACGACAAGCGCCACCATCGGCGTCGTCACTCCCGCTCGGCCTCCTCCTCCTCCTCTAGCTCCTCCTCTTCAAGCGACTCGGACTCTTCAGACGCGCGCTCCCGCCGCGATAGGCGGAGCTCGAGCAGCAGCAAGCGCCGGCGCCGCGACGAGAGCAAGAAGCGCAAGTCCAAGAAGCGTGAGGACAGGAAGAAGGGCAAGAAGAAGAAGAAGAAGAACAGCAAGAAGCGCCGGCGCGAGGACTCCGACTCGTCCTCCTCGAGCGACTCGGACACGGTGCGCAGCGCCATCTCCGGCAAGAAGATTAGGCGCAAGCTGGACCGGTCGGCCGCCGACCTGCAGAGCCAGCGCAACCGTCAGCAGCTCCTGCAGTTCTACAACGGCATGTACGACTGAGACGAGATGGGGTCACCGCGGTGGATGCCACAGCGTGGTCTCACATTACAATACAGCGAGTGACCGAGAGAGCGACAGACTCACTTGCTACGAGCGCGAGTACGCGTTGAGGCCGAACGTGAGCGCCTTGTCCTTGATCGGCAGCCGGTCGACTGGACACGAGTCGACGCGGACGGCGCAGGCGGGGCAGAGCACTCGGTGGCCGCACGGCATCGACTTGACGGTCGCCAGCTGCGTCAGACACACGACGCAGAGCTCCGCCTCCTCCTCCTGCTTGTCCGTTGCGCTTTGATAATTTCCGATGTTGACAGCCTGCGCCTTGGAGATCGCGTCGCGGTACTTGGTGCGGAGAGCTGCGCGCACGTTGGTCATGGCGAGGGCGAGCGCATCCTCGATCGCCTCGAGCTTCAGCGCATTCTGGTCGCTCAGGTCGTTCTCCTGTCCACTGAGGATAGCGTTCTGGCGCTTCAGGCTCTCGTTTTCGTCCGAGAGGTCCGCGATTTCGCCACGCAGTCGGCCTTGGTACCTGTGGGTCAGAGGCATCTTGTAAGCACTCGCTTCGATCATGGGCAGTCAGTCGATATCCTTCAGGCAACGTACTCGAGTCCGAGGGTGAGGCGCTCGTTGGCAATCGACAGGCTGCTCTGGTAGGACTGGAGCTTCTCGTCGACGTGCTGCCGAGCGCTGGCATCCTCCAGACGCCGCTGCAGCTCCATCACGCGGAGCGACAAGCGCTCGCACTCCTGGCCCTTGTTGTGAAGCTGAGCGGTGAGCGCGAAGCTCCGCTCCAGCGCTGCTCGGAAGAGCCCGACGCGGCTCGGATCGACAACAGCGTGTTGCGTCGCTGAGTCGGTCAACGTCTGCGTCTCCGTCTGCGTCGCTTGCTCCCGAGCAAACGACTCAACCGGAGTGAATGCAGGCGAGATAGGCTTTACAACAGCGCTGTCATCTCGGAACGACGAGGCCGTCGAGCGCAAGCGCTCTGGGTACGAGCACTTCTTGGTCGAGATCGGTCCTAGAGGCTCAAAGGCGACCTTGACGCTGGTTCGGTCTGCACTCGTGTCATATTCTGGAGCATGAGCGTCAGTCGCGACGCCCTGGATTCGACTGCGGTGCTCGGTCGACAACAGCGACAAGCGAACTTCCCGGGAGTAAGTCGCCGCGCGTCTGTCGACTCGCTCCTGGCTCGGAAGCGCTTCATCCAGCAGCAACAGGACCTCCTCCGACTTGAGAGAAGCGTCGTCGCCACCACTCGCAACGTCACGGGTCGGCTTCTTCGTGCCCGGTGCCGCGCTGGTGTAGACCGGTACGAGCTCCGGCTCCGGCTCAATGTCATCGTCAACATCAGATGATCGTCTGACGAAGTCCTCGTTGTCGCTCAAGATGCACCACTCTTCGTCGCTCGAGTATGCAGGGCGGGTCGACATTGTCAAGCACTGAATTCTGCTGCTGCTGCTGTGCTGTGAGTAAGTCGAAAGGCTGAATGAGTTCCAGACTCAACGGTCCAACGTCCCTTTGGGCCCAAAGCATATCCAGAGCCGGAGATTGCCGTGTTCTGCCTCTAGAGTAGCGGTCATGCGGAGGAAGCAGCGGTTTAGAGCGAGCAGCCGGCGGGGAAGTGAGACCCCATGCCGTCCCAATTTGTGGGCTTCATGAGCTCAACGGGTTGAAGAGACTTCATACGTGGCGGGATGGACGACGAAGTGCATGAAAGAGCGTGAGGGTGGGCATCAGAGATAGTTGCCAACGTAAAGCGTCTATCCAGATACCCTGGACACGTTCATGGCCCGCAATCCCTACGCTGGGACAGCCTTCGCCAGCATCTGGCTACAGCATCCCGTGTGGGCGGAACCGCCTGTAAAGATGCCAAGATATAGAGTCCGCGCAGGCACAACCCTCGTCATGTCTTCCTCTCTCGCACGAGTGCTGTCAAAGCAGTTGGTTCGTTACGGCTTAAACCCGGCAGCACGTTCCTCTTCGCGGATAGACTCGACCATGATGCTGTTGAATTCGGCCGGGTTGTCCATGAACACCTGGTGGCCCGACAGCGGAACGAGGCGGAACTTGGCGTAGTGAGTGCTCTCGAGGCGCTTGATGACCGCGCGGCCGTGTTCCGAGTTCATCCAGTCCGGGCCGCCGCCGTACATGATGGTAAGCGGCACCTTGATCTTCCCAGGGACAAGGATCTCGTCTAATGGTCGGCGCGGCGCACTCGCGCCCTATTGATAGCGACGCGGCCGTCAGCGTCAGTGATGTTAAGATCGAACGCAGACTTCCAACAAGCGAGATATCGTACCGGGTGTAGGTGCGTGTACACGGCAATGTCACTCGACGCTTCGAGCGCCCAGTTGTGGTAGCAGTACTCGCAGATGAGGTCCAAGTCCAGCTCTCCTGAGCGAATGATATTGGACGGCGGCGTCCATGCGATGCGGTTCCTCATGATCCACTTGACCATGCGCAGTCCAAACGGGCCGGCGAATCGCACGACGCTCTGAAAGCAACAACAAACGCAAAGGAATCCGTTAGTCTCAGTCTGTTTGCCAACAGCCGGACAATCGAAACGCGAGCGGTAACGTACCATCGGCGTAATGTAAAACTGAGCGGTGAACTTGAGGGCCAAAGGAAGCTCCTCATCCTTTAGCCCGCTGCTGTTGACGCCAGCGGGGGACACGAGGATCATGTGCTCAATGTGCTGCGCGTACTTCTCCGAGTAGTAGGTGGAGTATATCGCCTGAGAGAAAACAAGCCAGCAACCGTTAGATCAATAGCACAGCACCCCATAGCGCATCATCAGCATGACGAGGACGTACCCCCATCGAATGACCGCAGATAATAAAGCTATCGAGCTTTCGGAGCCGCAACAGGAACGACCACAAAGCGGGGTTAGTCGTGGATCAGCATAAGTTCGCTTGCATAGAAGACTGCAGCTCACCTGAAGCTCTCGGCGCCAATCCTCGAGCGACTCAACAAAGAAGTCGTCCTTCTCTTGGTCCTGCTCCACGCGAACGGCGTCAACAGCCAAGCTAACAAGCCAGCATCGAAGATCAGCTCCGTACCGTCTTCGGCTTGAATTTCGGCCGATCCGATCGCCCGATGCCTTTCCACTCGACAGCATACTACGCCGCGACCAAACACCATCACAATAGACACGCAGTCAGTCTCTCTGATGCGAGATCAGGACACTACGAAAAGCTTAAGGGCCTAACAACGTACCACATTGAACGACTTGGCAAGCGTTTGAAGGTTCTGCAGCAAACACACACGCGCCAAGCGGTTAGAACACCCGTCCCCACAGTCCATCGGTTCCTGGCTCCGACTCACCGCTGCCCAGAAGCCGTTGCCGGCCATATAGCCGTGCACGAGTACGAGCGTTCGCGGCGGTAGGCGCGATCCATCGCCGCAGTACGGCACGTGGACCGTTCCGAGCCCAGCCACCTTGAGCAGGCTGAAGTCGCTGACGATGTACTGCTCGTACACCTTCTTCTCCACCTCGTCCAGCGCTTGGGCGTCGGCGGGAAGCCACAGGTGCAGGCTGCAGACCGAGACCCACGCGGGCGTGAGGCAGCAGAGCACCGCGAGCGTGTCGACGATGCGCCTCTCGGACGTCCCGGACTCGATCCCGGACGTGAGACTCGCGCGCAGGACGCCGTAGACGAGCAGGGCGAGCCAGACGGCCAGGTGGGCCGTCCAGACCGCGGGCTTCTTGGCTCTGTCGAGCGCCTTGGACGGCAGGAGCGCGCTGAGCGCCAGCCCGACGGTCAGCACGATCGGCAAGTCGATCAGCCGGGAGGGGATGTGCGGGATGCACAGGTACAGCACCCACGCGAGCACGGCGAACGTGGCGGCGACGACTCGCGCCGGACGCGTCAGCAGCCAGCCCACGACGCCCCAGAGCGCCAGCGCGACCGCGAGAAAGGGCGTCAGCAGCAGCAGCGCGATGAGGAAGCCCGGCTGCTGGAAGCGCCGCGCCGGGTGGTCCGCCGGCAGCTCGGGCGGCGACCCGGGCGACCTGGCCGCTGTCGACATGCGATCTCGATACAAACCTCTATATATATGCAGGCCGCCTTTGGCCGACGTCGATTTTGGTGAAGTGAGGTCTGATGTCGCTCGTTGGTCGAGAGTACAGAATGATGGTCAGGCAGCCGTGCAATCGTGAGAGCGATAATGACTTGGGAATTGTATGACGCATCTTCGTCTCAGCGTCAGAATGCTGGTCAGATTCCGCAACCTGGCGGATTATCCGGACAGATTACGGTAACGCAAGGCTAATCATTGAACTGAAGTCGAATTTAGGATAGACGGGCGTGGCGTTGAATCAACGTACAGTTGAGAGTTCGCCCAAGTGAATCCATGTGACGATTCACTGGTATTCGTGGAATTACACTGGCGACAACTTCGCACGCATGCGCCTTCGTAAAATGTCGTCCAATGAGCGTGCAGTAATTCCAATCGGCATCCATGTGTAGGGCTCTTTGAGCATTTGGGAGGCGACGCATTCTCCCGGATTCTGGGAGGCGACACATTCGCATCGCTCAGCCTCAGGAGGGAGGCGAATCACTTGCGTTTTGTAGTGATCCGCCCGTTGGCGGCGCAGGTCGTGTTTAGCTGCAAATGTGTGGCTGAGCTGCAGTCTCAGTCTTCGATTCGCGTTCGACCCCTCAAGCGCCTCCAGGCACTGAGCGTCCCGCCTGGTGGCCCTCACTGGGCGGGACGGCTCGATAAACGAGTCAAGACGACCGTTGTGGAAGCCAGCCAGTCACCGAGAGCACGTGGAGTCCGCCCGACCGTCCACTCGGTTGGGCGTCAAGATTGACGGCGCGGCTTCGACAGCCGCGCCCAGCTGGAGATACCAGCAGTCGCGGAGCGCCCGAAGCCCAAGACGCGCAGCTCGACAGCGACGACAACGACGCTCGCGTGGCTGCACTCTTGCTTGAGACGCGCCTGGCGGTCGACTCGCACGCGGATTCAGAGGATCAAGAGTCTTGATTCAAGACGCCTCACCCGCTTCGGCCGCGTCAGGAAGCCAGCCCAACGCTGGCGCAGTGCGTCTGCGCTTCGACCGGTGTGACTCCAGCGGATTGCCAGCAGCATCGACGCTGTTGGTATTT
>JAADXX010000018.1:0-96986 GCA_023338025.1 Phytopythium oedochilum | reverse complement strand
GGGAAGAACTTTGTGTTCGACCAGCGGTGCGTGGGCGAGGAGGCGACCGCGTTCGAGCAGGTGACGGCCGACGTGCTTGGCTCGTGCTTCCAGTGCGGCGAGCCGTGCGACCGACACACCAACTGCAGCAACCTCATGTGCGGCGGGCTCATCTTGCACTGCGCCAAGTGCAGCGCGGCTCTTCTTGGCGCCTGCAGTGAAGCGTGCAAGCACGAGGTGATGACCATGAAGGCGATGTCAACCGACGAGCGTCGAAGATACCGGAAACAGCACTCCGACAAGTGGAAACCGCTTGTGCCCAACGCACTCTCGAGATACAGACAGCAAGCTTTGACTTCACAGCAGCAGCAGCAGCAGCAAGACCGACGCGCCAGAACTCGCAGCTTCTACTCTACAGCATTGCTGTCGAGGGAGAACACTGGCTATCCTGTCTCTGATAGCGTGGACGCGTTCAAGACCGGGGTTCTCCACGACCACGGGTACGCTTTCGATATCTCGAGCCGTCTGGACGATGATGCGCTGCTGCGCGAGCTTCGCGAAGCCACGAGGAGCGAGTGGCCCAAGGCGGAGCAGCTCATCGACGAGTCGCAGGGCCAGTTCCTGCGGTTCCTGGCGCAGTCCGTCGGCGCCGAGCGGATCCTCGAGCTTGGCTGCTTCACGGGCTACTCGGCGCTCTGTCTGGCCAATGCCTTGCCGCCCGGCGGCGGGTCCCTCGTCACCTGCGATGTGGATGAGGCAGCCATGGCGTTCGCACGTGGGTTCTTCGCTCGGAGCGCGCGCCGCGGACAGATCGAGGCCGTCAACATGGACGCGATGCAGTTCCTGGAAGCGTCGCATTCGGCCGCCGCGTTCGACGTCATCTTCGTGGACGCCAACAAGCGGCAGTACCGCGCGTACTACGAGGCAGTCGTGTCCAGAGGGCTGCTGCGGCCGGGCGGGCTCCTGCTGTTCGACAACACGCTCTTCCGCGGGCGAGTGGCCGCGTCCGCGCGCGGCGAGGCGTCCGCAAAGGAGCGCCTCGCGCGCGGCCTGGCCGAGTTCAACGCGCATGTGGCGGCCGACCCGCGCACGTCGCAGGTCGTCCTGCCGCTCTGGGACGGCCTCACGCTCGTGCGGCTGGCCGGCCAGCGCGTGGTCGATGGGTAAACGACTGCGTTCCGCGCGAGAGCTTGGTAGTTCGTCGGTTATGGAGGACGCGTGCATTGAGGCGCACACCTTGTGCGCCCGTCCGTCCCTCCATGGCGCTTGCGGACATCCGCACTCTCAACGTTGTTGAAGATAGGTGAAACTTCGTACATAGAGAACGAGGTTTGTTTGAAGTGGTCCACACGAAAACCTGTTACGAACACGTTTAAAACGAGTGGATTTAAATGGTTTGAAACATTTTCCTTGTCTTCCGAGAGCTTTTCGCTCTGCTTGAAGGATATGCCGCGGCCGCCGTCGGCGCTGTGGGCGCACTTCCGCCGCGATGGCGCGGCCAAGCGCGCCGTGTGCAAGTACTGCGCGCACGACATGTGCGGGCTCGTGTCGCGCATGCGCGCGCACCTGGCGCGCAAGTGCGCGGCCTGCCCGCCGAGCGTCAAGGAGGAGATGTTCGAGGCCGACATGAGCCGCAAGATGGCGCTCGCCATCGCGCACACGGGCGGCGGCAGTCCGCGCGCGGCCGGCAGCGGAGCGCGCGGTACCGCCAGCGCCGCTAACGCCATCGCGCACAACGCCAGCGCCAGCGCCAGCGCGCACAACGTGCTGTCCTCGCTGGCCGTCGCGGGACCGGGGACTGGCACCGCAGGACCTGCGGCTACTCGAGCCGGCGGTCTCGCGCCTGGCCCCGCCGCCAAGAAGCAGCGGCGCCAGGCGCGCCTGGCTCCGCCGCCGCCGCTCGCGCCGCCCGCCGCGCTGGCGGAGGACAAGGGCGAGGACGTGGACAGCTACGTGGCCAAGGCGATCCTGTGCGCCGCGCTGCCCGTGGCCGTGGTCGAGACGCCGGCGTTCGCGCGGATGCTCAAGCGGCTGGCGCCGGCCGGGTACGAACCTCCCAGCGCCTTCACGCTCGCGACGGCCGCGCTGGACCTCGAGTACACGGAGGCGCAGCTGAAGCTGCGCGCCGAGGTGCTGGACGCGCCGGCCGTGTGCCTCGGTGTCGAGTCGTGGGCCGCGGCGCTGCAGCGGCCCGTGCTCAGCTGCGTCGTCAACAACACGCCGACGCCCGGCGTGTTCGCGCTGGAGAGCACGGGCGAGGTGCCGCACACGCCCGAGGTGCTGGTCGAGAAGATGGAGAGCGTCATGACGCAGATCGGCACGGGCCGCGTCGCCGCCGTCGTGACGGACTCGACGACCAGCGACAGCATGAAGCAGGCCGCGCTCGAGCTGCAGGCCAAGTACCCGGCCATCACATTCCTGCCCAGCTGCGCGCACGCCATGCACGCCATGGTGAGCGAGCTGCTGGCGCTCGCGCCCGTGGCCGCCACGCTCGCCGTCTGCCACGACCTCGCGCACTTCCTCGCGCACCAGCACGTGGCGCGCGCCGCGCTCGCCCGGATCGCCGACCACATGCAGGGCATCGAGCCATCCTCGGCCGCCAACGTGCTGCTCTCGCCGCTCGGCGCGCTCGACGGAGACCTGGCCATGTCGGCGGCCGCAGCGGCCGCAGCAGCCGCGTCCTCGGCGTCCTCGGCCATGTCGCCCTCGTCGTACTACTACTCGGCGCCGTACACGCCGGCGTCGGCGTACGCTCCGCCTCCGTCCTCGTCGACGGCGGCGGCGGCGTCTACGCTGTCTCTGTCGGCGGCGACGAACCCGGTGACGGCGCTGGAGCGCCTGCTCAGCGTGAACCACCACCGAGACTCGCTCGACATCCTGCTGGCCGAGAACCACGCGGTGAGCGGCCTGAGCGCGCACACCAAGCAGAAGCTGCTGGACCTGGACTTCCGGGCAGACGTGGCGACGCTCGTGGCGCTGCTCGAGCCCTTCCTCGAGCTGCTGCGCATCTTTGACGCCGACTTCCCGCTGCTCTCGACCTTCTACCACCGGTTCACGCTGCTCTGGAGCCACGTCGACAAGTTCGCGACGAGCGGCGCCGGGTCGGGCGGAAGCGGCCGCGGTGCGGGGACCAGCGGCGCGGCCTCAAGCAGTTCAAGCGGAGGGAACGCAGCGAACGGCTCGGTTGCCGGCGGCAATGCCAGCAACTCGGCGCCAGCCAACGGACCGCAAGGCGTGGACCGGATGACTGGCAGCGCGTCGTCCGCGACGGGCGCGCTCGCTTCCAGGTGCCAGCGCATCATGTCGAGCTACTGGCAGGCGATCCAGCACCCGGCCATGTACACGGCCTACATGCTGGACCCTCGGTTCCCGGCGTCGAGTCTGTCGGCCGAGGCGACGAGCGAGGTGCTCGCGTACCTCAAGCGCGCGACGGACGTCAACTCGTACGCCAACGTCGTGTCAGAGCTCACGCGGTTCACGGGCCGCGCGGGGCTGTTCGCGGACGACGCCGTGTGGGAGTCCGCGCAGAAGTGCGGACCGCTCAACTGGTGGAAGGGCTTCATCGGCGGCGCGTGCCCCAACCTACAGGCCGTGGCGCTGCGCACGCTCTGCTTCCCGGCGTCCTCCGGCCTCTCTCGCGCGCGCCGCGACATGTTCGACCGCATCCAGACCGCCAACGCGCGCTACATGAACGACGAGCAGGCTGCCAAGGCCGCGCTCGTGTACCTCAACACGGCGCTGGCCGCCACGGCGGCGGCCGGCGGCGAGGACGACGGCGGCGTCTCCAACGAGACCATCGTGTGAAAGTGTCCAGGTCCCAGCGCGTTTGATGCCAAGAGTACGTTCAAAACACGCAGCGTCGTGCCCATTCTCCTGACACTCCCTCTCTCTCTCTCTCTTCTCTTCCTACCAGCTCCTCTCGCATCCTCTCCGCTCCGGTCTCGCGCGTCCAGCGGCGCTGCGATCGCGCGCTCCGACCACCAGAGCGCCAGCCCCACGTCCTCCCGTCTATCTACGTCTCTCCTCCGCCTCCCGTCGCGCTCTACTTGCTCTCCGACTTCTCGGCCGGCTTCTTGGGCTCGACCTTGGCGGGCGCGGCCGGCGGCTCCGACTTGACCACGTCCAGGAAGTTGCGGCCGCCCCACGCGCCGGCCTTTGGCAGCGACTCGTCCACCGCGGGCGTGGCGGCAACGGCGGTGGCGGGCTTCTTGGCGCCCTTCTTCTCCTCCTTGGCCTTGCCCGTCGTGGAGGACGCGACCGGCGTCGCCGCCTTGGCCGGCAGCTTCTTCTTCGGCTCCAGCACAGGCGCAGGTGCTGGCGTGCCGAGGATCACCGCCGCCGCGTAGCCGACCACCTTGGGCGCCGGGGTCGCGGCCGGCGTCGGCGCGGCCGGCTTCGCGGTCGAAGGCGTGGCCGACACTGGCGACGGCTGCTGCTGCTGCTGCTGGCGCTGCTCGCGCGCCTCCTTCGTGTAGTCCTCGCCGTACATGAGGCTCTCGTAGTCGATCGAGCCGACCGAGTCGCTGCGGATGGGCCGGCCCTGGCGCATGGCCTCGCGCGCCTGCTCGATCGAGTACGTGCGCTGGTTGCGCAGCAGGTCCGGGTGCGCCACGGACGTCAGCGCCGCCGGGTGCGCCGCGAAGTCCATCTTGCCGGCGGGCAGCTTGCAGTCGTCGTCGTCCATGTTCTTGACGATCTCCATAATGTCCTCGTGCGCGTAGCTGTGCACGATGACGGCGGCGGCCATGGACTTGTCGTCGGCCGCGACCGTCGGCAGCGGCGGGAAGTTGGCCGCGCTCAGGATCGGCTGCCGGTCGCCCTTCTTGCCGTGAGCCGGCGCGCCGTTGGCCGCCGCCGGCTGCTCCTTCTTGTCGCCAGCCGCGTTCGCCGCGTTCGCCTTGGCCGCGCGCTTCTCGCTCTTGCTCTTGCGGGTGCTCGGGCGGCTCTCCGCGCCCTTCTTGGTCGCCGGGGCCGCTGCATTCGCCGTGTTGCCGGCTCGGTTGGCGCGCGAGGGCCCGCCGGAGCGGCCGCCGCCACGCGTAGACGCCGGTGCGCCGCCCTGCTGGTGGCCGCCGTGGTGCGCGTGCTGCTGCTGCTGCTGATGGCCGCGGCCGTTCATGTAGTGCGCGCCGTAGGCGCCAGCCGCGTCGTAGTAGCCGCCGCCGTTGCCAAAGTATCCGCGGCCGCCGTAGGGCGTGCCGATGGCCGGCGTGATCGTGTTCTCGGCCACCTGCGTCGGGTAGAACGCCTTGAGCAGGTTCTCCGACTTGAGGCGCGCCTTGATGGGCGCGCCGCGGAACGTCTTGCTGCGCAGCGCCAGTAGCGTCGCGACCGCGTCCGCCTCGCTCGCCATCGTCACGAACCACGTGTCGCCGACGTCGCTGCGCACGCTCGCCGGCTTGTGGCCGCACTCAGCCAGCACGGCCTCGACCTCTGCGGGCGGCGTGGCCGATGGGACCTCTCGCAGGATGATGGTCGCGCGCTCCGACTTGATGTTGGGCTTGATGGCGTCCTTGGCCTCGTTCAGCGAGCACACCTGCGGACGGACGGGGATCGGTCAGTCCGCGAGCCACAGCACCAGCCACAGCACCACTACCACGCGCTCGCGCATGAGCTGAGAGCCTAGAAGCGCACCGTCGAGGACGCGACGGCGCCGACCAGCAGCGCCGCGCTGTCCGTCAGCTCCTGGATCTTGGCGAACTTGAGGATCACGTCGACCGGGACATACCTGCGCGGACGGACGAGCAGCGTCAGCTACGCGCGCCACGATGGATAGCAGCGCCACTAGCAGCGAGCCAGCGAGCCGCGCGGACGCACATCTGCGAGTTCATCTGGGACACGAGGAACGCGTCGCTCGCGAGGTTGCTGCGCGAGAAGTAGAACTCGACCTGGCGCTTGATGGCGGCCTGGAGCTCTTCGCCCGCTGCTCGGCGCGTCACGGAGCACGGACCGCGTTAGAGAGAGAGAGAGGGAGGAAGACGCCGCTGGCGCCAGCGCAGCGCACGTACCCAGGGCCTTTGGCTGCGCGCTCATGGCTGGGGGGCGGCTCGGGAGGGCGGCGGAAGCCGGGTGTCGGTCGGTGCCTGTCGGACTGCGTCGCACCGGTTGGTCCCGAGCGAGCCTTCCACCCGTTTCGTCACTAATGTGGTGTACATAGGACTAGTGTCTACCACACTAGATTGTGTGGCCCACACAAAACGAGCATCAAGCACAAGAAGAGCGATAAGATGCATTTGAGGATTGTATGGTGCCGCCAAGGTGCCGCTCTTCCAACTTCCACATACTTGAGGCTGTCGCTATGCATTGATCAGCCTGGACTGTCGGAGGCGATGCAGACCAGAGCCACAGCTAGGCAAGAAGCTCACGCGAGCAAAAGGAGGAGCCAATTGCCCTCCACCACCATGCGGATCCAGCGCTCGGATTCTCATCGACACGCGTACATTCATTCCCACACTGTTCATTGCTGTAGTCGGTGTCGGCCGATGGAGAATGAATGGGAGCCGATCGATCTACAGGTCCGACAGGAGCTCGATCAGCTCCTCCACGAACGCGACCTGGTCCTCGAACGGAATGACCGAGAGCTCTGGCACGTGCAGGAACAGCGCCAAGTGCTGGCAAAGCACACGGCAGACATGAACCACTCCACACAAACTCCACAGCGGCGACCACGACGCGACTCACCTCGGGCCGGCCGGCCGCGGCCTGCTGCTTGGTCCACAGCAGCGAGCGGTAGTACACGTAGTTGCAGATGTAGCGGCCGGGGTCGGTCGATATGTACGCGGCCGGGTTCACCTTGAGCAGCAGCGGCAGCAGCTCGGCGAGCGGCACGGCCGTCGCGAGCGCCTCGGGCTCGTTCTCGGCGATGGGTTCGCCGCGCGCGACCCAGCCGCGCTCGTCCGGGATGCTGAAGTGGGCCACGTTGTAGCCGGCGCTCTCGAGCTTGAACTGGCGCGCGACGGCGCTCAGCCCCAAGTGCAGGAAGACGCTCGGCCGGCCGCTCTCCTCAGCCTTGGCGTACAGCTCGGCCATCTCCTCCTCGCTGCCTAGAAGCCGTCATCGTCACCGTCATCAGAGAGATAGAGAGACAGGAAAGAGCAGCAACGCCTACGCTGCGCCGCACCTTTGGCCGAGACCTCAAGCACGCGTCCGACCGTCACGCGCTCGTGGCTCGCCAGCTTCTGCGCCACGAGCGTCGTCGGGTTCTCCACAACGTCGCCGAACTTGCCGAAGCCCGTGAGGTACACGTCCCGCCGCCGAGTCGGTGGCGGTCCGTCGGGCGTCTCGCTCCGGAGCGACGCGCTCGCCACCATCGTGCTGCTCGTGCTGCTTGTTGCAAAGTGATGCGTGCGGCGGATAATATTATCAGGTGGCACTTACCGGTTTTACCGGTTTTAAACCGATATCCTCCGACGCAATCGCCGAGCGCGCAAGATGGCGCAGCTGGCAGTTGAACTGCAACACCGACAAGCGGTACGACGAGAGATGGCTGTGCCTTGGGCCGTCTTCCCGTGGCCCTCGGGCTACGCCGAGTCGGAGGCCCCCGCCTCGCTCGACGAGTTCCTGGCGCACTTCCCGCCCTCGCGCACGCGCGCGTCTCAGGTGCCGTGGATCGCCGTGGACAACCCAAACCGGGACCCGGAGCAGCTGGCGCTCGCCGCGGACGAAGAAGGGCTCCAGGCGTCGTGGGCGAGACTCGGCGAGCGAGCTCTCCTCACGTCGATGCAGGTCTCCCAGCAGCACCTCGACCGCCTCGCGCGCGAGCACGGCGTGCTCTCCGGCAAGTGGATGGTCTTTTGCCGCCGAGACCAGGTCGACGCCGTGTGGGAGTCGATCGCTCGCGCGACATTCTCCGGTGAGTTTCAAGACGCGATTAGCGCAAAGGTGTCGCCCGCGAAGCCGTCCACAGGCAACGCCTATCACGACCAACACGTGATCTGCGTCTATGTCGAGGACTACACGGACCAGGACAGCGTCGAGCGTCTCCGACTGGCGCTGCGCCAAGCACGGGTGCCCGGGAAGCTGACGTTCAAGCCCGACGCGTTCACGTACTGCGGAATCTACGCAAACAACCCGTGGGGCATCCCGCCGTGCCTTCATTACGACGGATAGGCTCGTTGGTAACATGCGTACTCGCTTTTGAGCCAAACTGCGCTTCTGTCCGGGTCGCCATTAAGACATCAGCCGGTAGCTCTCGCTGACGCTGTCGGCGCTCAGCGAGGACCGGCTCTTGACCTTGCCTGAGGCCTGAGTAAACGACGGGCGACGCTGATTTTGCTCGCGCGACCAGGACCCGTCGGGCGTCCCTGGTCGACGCATATCGGCGCCTGGCGTCAATCGGGTGTCGTTGATGCAGTCCAAATCGATGTGGAGTCCGTCCGCAGCAAGCTTGATGTTGTCGACGAAGTGGTGCCCGACGAGCAGGTCGCAACTGTGGTACGTCTTGCGAGCGAACATGTTCTCGTTGATGACGCTGTCGAGGCCCGTGAAGAGCACCACGAAGAAGTGGCTGCCGGAGAGCAGCTCGTCGGTCGAGAAGTCGCGGAGCGGCGACGTGTCGTTGATGATGTGGGTTACTGTGTTGCCCAAATGGACGATTGGCCACACGTTTCGTACCTGCACATTCGCTCAGTTAGTCGTGCCCTTCCTGCATCCAGTCCAGCAAAGCAAGGTACTCTCTACCAGCTCGAGCTCGTGAGTTTCGCGACGTCCAAGGTTGCGGTTGAGCAGGATGACACTCAGCCTAACAAGCGGCAGAGCAAGATGACTACACAGTCCAGTTGAAGTCGAACTCACTTCACACGATAGAAACAAACGCGCACCTGAAGGATCCCTCGATGATGACACCATAGTCTCGATTGTTCGCGGCTCGAAACATAATCGCTCGCTCGGAATGGTACGACGTAAGCAGGAGATTGTCGCTGAACAGGATCGTCGACGCCTTCGGGATCGAGAACTTGGCCCATGTGAAGCCTAGTCAGCAACCAAAGTGTATCACAGCATTGGATGTAGGAACCTGGGGGAGATAGTGGCATGACGACGTAGCCTTACCCGTGAGCAGTGTCGATACGATGAGCCCGATGATCACGAGCAGGAACACGAAAAAGTTGACGACGTCACTGTCTGGAGCGGGACTCAGTGCCCCAAACCCGACGGTCGAGATGGTCTGGGTGCAGAAGAAAAACACCTTCTCGAACTCGGACTCGATGCGAATGTCGGAGCTGTGGTGCAAGGCATCCCTGGCCTGATGCAAACCCGACCATGGCGTCATTCGCTGAACCTATCGAGCCCAATGCTGTACCTCGAAGGACGAACGTACCGAGAAATTGATGACGCTGGCGATCAAAGCAATCACCCCGTAGTAGCACACCACGGACCACAGCAGCAGCAAACCCCACGGCGTACTGAGTGCGCGATAGTACAGACCGTTTGCGAACCGCGATAGCGGGTGGTTCTTGAACAGAATTCTTCGTCGCAACAGGCTGATCGGCGTATCCGTCGCGTTCCCAGGCACAGCGTGGTTGTGGTGGTTCAGCCCCGAATCGTTTCTGTTTCGGTGCGATCGAACTCGAAGTTGCGGGTGAAAGGGTGATCGCGCCTTGCTCCTGTCGTAACGCCCTCCATCCTCCGATCCAGAATTTGTGCGCGTTGAATCCTCGCTATCCCGCCGCTCTCCAGTCTGTCCATCGACATTCTCGTCGGAGCCGGTTTGGTCTGATGCGGGAAGTAAGCTCTGCTCAAATCCTTCGATTTGCTGGTCGTTCTCTCCGGCATAGACGACTTGCGACTTTCCCAACACCAGTGAGTCCGTGTTGGCGCATCGGATTTTCCGACGCTCGGTTGGCTTGGTGACGTCGTCCGAGATGTTGAGCTGGTCAGGCAGCAAGCCACCGTTGTGTTCTTTTCGATCGCCTCCTTGGTCTTCTTCGGCACTTTCTGTCTGAACGATGATGTCCGTCTCAACTGCCACAACCGCCGAGAGCTTGTCAAAGTCGAGGGTCATGCAGCGGTGGCCTTCGTCCCAGCCAATCATCGGCTCAAATCGGAATCCCCAGCGCATGGCCTTGTGGCTGTACTCGTACTGTTTGTGAACCATGTCGTGCAGCGTCTCATCGATGCCAGACATAATGAGGATAAGCAGAAAATCCGAGGACGCGACTTCGTCTGCCGACTGACCGTAGAACGGGCTGTGCTCGTTCACAATATACACAAGCTCGGCCTCCACTCTGCAATATACGGATATGGATCGTGTGAGCTTATCGTTCGATGATGATTGCAACCGTGCCCCATTTGCCTGACCTGAGTGTGATATAGCTTGCAGTCTCGAGGTGAAGGTCGTAGTAGCACAGCTTCTTCTCGCCGTACAGTGGGGTCTGCCATGGCAAACTTTGTCAATAAGTACTACAAATAGGCACAAGGCTGCGAGTGTAGCGGTCTCTCACACCTCGACGCGCATTAGGATCAGCTTGAAGTTCACCTCCAGTATCTCGCCGTTGCTCATGAGCCTTCGATGCGTTCCATTCGCCAAACGAAATCGCATCTCCATGCGTTCGTCGTTTCGAGGCGAAACGGTAAACACCTGCAAATTCAAACGCCCACACATCGGTGAGCTTCCAGTCATGCCCGTGCTACCTGGACCACCGGCTCACGCTGCTGAAGATGACGCTCGGATGAGGGCGAGCCAGCTTCGCGAACGCAACGCCGGTCATGAAGGAGGTCAGCAGCATCGAGACGAACGTCTCGACGACAGCGACCCAGTTCGAACACGCGCCAGTTGGATGCAACGTCCCATATCCTGTCAATCAGCGAGGAAAGTCAGCAGCGTTGCAGTGCAGCTTCGCAATGTACCAGGCTGGTGGACACAGACCGATCGTGGAGAGCGTCTGCAAACTCAGGTTGAAGTAGTTGCGAGGACCGTCGATGTTCGAGCTGGACAAGGCGAGCGCAACGACAGCGGCGCTTATCAGTCCATTCATGGTCCTGATGACAAGGTTTGACTCGCGCGAGGTGATCGACAGACCTGTCGCAGGCAGCAAACAGCAGCGCGAACAGCCCGACAATCGCGACGTAGACTGCGATCGAGAGACTCAGCAATGGGATCCACCCCAGAATGATCAGGTGATACAGCGGCCCTGCGAGGTCACCGGTCAGCACTCTCCCTCGCTGCCGAGCAGACTACAACGCGGCCCACCTGACAGCGCGAACAGCGACCAGTGCTTGTACTTGACGACCGGTAGGTTGGGCCGCAACAGGCGCTGGAGCGACTGCGCCGCCGCAGGGTCGATCATCGTGCCAAGCCACACGTTCATGGCGCAGATACCGTCGCTGCCGCGGGCGGAGACGCACTCGCAGGTCGAAAGCTGGGGTCGGTGGGCCGCCGCGGCGCTCATCGCGCTCCCGCGCTTCTTGGTCGGCGCGCCCATCGGCGGCTCTTCCTGCGCTTCGCACCCGTTGCCAACTGCCCCGCCAATAATCACCAGCGAGCGCGGAGAGACACGGCGGTCACGTTGAGTCTAGTCGGTACATCGTACCGTTGGAGGCATTGCCCTGGGTGTGGAGATTCACGCACGTACGAGCAGCAGCAATTGATCGGAAGAAGCATCACATTCAAGCCGAGTTCACGTCGAGAGGAAGCGTCTAGGGCATGATGGCGCGCCGCGCCTTGGCGACGACTGGGACAACGTAGCCGGACACGCCGAGCGTGACCGGGTAGAAGGCCGACGAGAACACCACGGCGGCGGCGTACGAGCCGAGCGCGGTGCCCACCTCCTCGACGCCGAGCTTGGCGAGGATCGGCATGACGTCAACGCCCTGCTTGATGAGGAGGTAGAGCACGCACACGACGCTGACGCCCGCGAGGCGCGAGCCCATCATGTACGAGGCGCCGTACGAGTCGACGATGTCCTTGGCCTTCGCCATGGTGGCCGCGAGAAGCTTGGGCGGCTCGACATCGTTGCCCTGGCGGCTGCGAGCATCTAGCGCGTTAATACCCGAGAACGCGACCGAGGACAAGCACCAAGAAGGAACCAAGCAACCGACCTGGGGATGGCGCCGGTTAGATCCGAGAGCCGCACTTTGGAGAAGGCGGGCACAGCCTTCGACACGGCGGCGGCGACAGCCAGGTCGAGAGGCAAGCGGACGCGGCGGAAGGGCCGACTGGCAGCAAAGGCCAGCGCGAACTCGGGGGAGAACTCGATTCCTGGCGTGGACACGTCGTCGGTCAGTCAGTTCGCGAAGAGAAGCAGTGCAGGCAGCGAGACCGTACGCACCCGAGAGCGAAAGCAGCCCGTACATGGCGCCGATGCTGCCGATGTCCGACGCGAACAGCACGGCCAGCGTGTCGCCCGGGTACTTCTTGATCGAGTTGTTGAGCTTGTTCACCACACGGTCCAGGAATGGCTGCGAGGGTGGCAGTGGCTCGGCATTCCCGTCCGACGGCGCCGGCTTCAACACGGAGCCCGACAACGAGCGGCCAAGCGCAGCACAGGGAGGCTTGGCGAAGGCAGGATGCTGGAGGAGGGGAGCTCGCAGGTCTGTTCCCGCTCCCCTGGCCACGCGTCGAATCGCAGGCGCCGCGCCTCGGGCCGCCGCCGCGCCAGCCGCCCGGCGCCACATCGGAGTCGTCAGCTTCATCACCCGTCGATCCGAAAAGTGTGCCCTTGCTACTGGACAGAGGTGTTCTGTACTGGATTTCGGGGTGGTCCACATGGATTGGCTACCGTACTTTTTGTTGTTGATGTTCGAGCTGGAACCTAACAAGTTGCACACGCCCTTTTCACTTGGTTTCACTATTGAATGTCACGTCGATGTGCCCCCGTTCGGCGGGAAATAGGAGAACTGGCATAGGGAATCAAGAAGACCACCAAGAAGGAGGACGAACCCTCGGCGGACGCGACATGGCGGAAGCGGCGCCTCGCATCGCGGTCGCGGTGCGGCCGCGGACCGAGCTCGGCGCGTCCATGCAGGCGTCCGAGGTGGGGCGTACGGCCTCGAGCAGCGAGGACGGGGCGTCGTCCGAGGCGGGCTCGTTCCGCCACAGCCTGTCGCGTGGGCGGCGACTCGGCGAGCGCGCGCCCTTCCTCACGGCGACGCCGATCGAGGAGTTCGTGGCCAAGTACCAGGTCGTCAAGGTCTCGTGGCGCGGCAAGTACGAGCGCATCTTCGCGCTCGCCCCCACGCGCTTCTGCACGATCGACCCGTCCGACTTTGAAGTGACCAACACGTGGTCTCTGACGGCGCTGAGCGCCATCAACTTGGAGCCGGGCGATCAGCAGGTCGGGCTGGCTATTCGTTCCATGCAGGGGCGACTTGTGATTGCCTCCCTGCAGACAAACCCAGGCGACAACTGACGACTTCTGCTGGATTTCTGTATCGCAATGTGCAGGGGTTCACGCTCGTGCTCAAGGGCGTTAAAAAGGATGAGCAGCTCAAGCTACGGTGCCGGTTCCGCTCGCGGCTCTTGTCCGACGTGTACAGGCTTCGAGACCAGCTCTTGCAGCGGAACCCGAGCCAAGGAAGCCAGTACCAGTGCAGCAAGCGATCTAGAAAAGGAACCGTGTTTGACAGCACTCTGGACATCGGAACGGACGGCATCTCCTGTATGGGCACCGGCGGGACCGTGAGGTCGAAGTATCTGTACACCGACATGGAGCACATGACAGCGCTGACCGACTCGAGCGAGGGGTTTGCGATCGGATATTCGGGACGCAGTCGTCTTTTCTTCAGCAGTCAGCGCCAAACCATTCTTCGTCGCATCCAAGCCGCAGCAGAAGCGATTGGCTGCGTGATCAAAGCGCGAACTAATGTGACGTCGGCGGTGATCAAGGAGGAACGGGCTGCGTACGGGTCCACCTACGGTGACCCCTTCGTTCAGTTCCCTGTCCGGAAACTGACACCCAAGTACGACAGCCCGGTGGCTCGTGTACTCTCGATTTATGAGAAGGCACTGGTGGAGCTGGACGAAAACGGCAAGACGGTTGCGTGCCACGAGTTCAAGCAAATGTACATGCTGGTACGCGAGCCGAGCAGCCATGAGCAGTTCGACATTCAGTTTGCCAACGGAGAGACTCGCAAGTATACCTCGCCAGACCGTGACGGAGTGCTAGCTGCCATTTACGACGTCAGCATGACGTGCGAGCAAAACACCGAGCTCTTCATCAGCTGCGTCGTCAACGAGCGGGGCCTCCGGCTACTCCCATTCTTCGCCCAGGAAGATGCGGCAGAGACGCATTCATTCTTCAAAGACACGTCAATCGCGAGCTGCTACCTGCAGCGAATGGCGTCGGTGGGGAAGGCTGGAAGCTCTGCCGTCAAGTCCGGCGACAAAAGGTACGGTTGTTATCATTTGCCTCAACAAGGTGTTGCATTAGTAACCCTGGACTTCATGCTTGTTGCGCTGCTACCAGCTTCATCGAAATCGTGGCTGAGTTCAATGCCAACGTTCCAGCCAGTGGCATCGCCTACAACACGAAGCAGTCAACTGTAACGGACGCACTGCGGCCGATCGTGGCGCAGTTGTACTATGCTTCGAAAGCGAAGCCGGTCGCCACTCGCGCAGCTGCAACGCTGATGCAGGCACTTTATCGCATTTCATCCTCGTACTACGGGTTTCATGAGATCTGCCAGGCTGGCCAGATAGCGGACGCGCTAACCAATCTTCTCGTCAACGGCAACGAGTTCATCGTGTTCTGGACGACATTACTGTTGAGGAAGCTAACTGTCCACGACGTCCCAAGCTCTACCAGTAAGTCCAACCTGTACCTTGCCTTGGCTGTACTATTGCCATCTAATGCACTGTGATCTCGATGTTGGTTTGCGCAACGCGTACATCAGAGCTAGACAAGTCCTCGATCAAGTTCTGTGAAGATGTGGAGACGTACAACAAAAAGTTGCTGCTCGGCAACTCGTACTTCGTGCAATCGTTGCTCAGCCACTTGGCCGGAATCGACATCGAGCCGAACCACACGCACCATGCACCGAAGCAGAATTCAGCCGGCCCTCTGGTTGTCATGGGTTTGCTTCAAACCTTGGAGGGCTGTCTTTGTTCGCGGAGATCAACGACCGAACCCGTCGAGTTCCAGCAGCTTGTTGAGGAAGTCGCAAAGTACTACAGCACTCTTCTCAAGATCTTGTTCCAGTCGCGAAGCGCGACGACTGTGGAGGCCTGTAAGTACTGGCCTTAGCTACTCTGTTCGAAAACGCAAATAGCGCAGCAGGCTCTAACTCTTTTTATGTTATTGCAGGTACCTTGCTTCTCAAGACGACTCTAGAAGAGTGCGACCCAGTCATTGCCTCCCGTATTCGTGACGCTGCTCTGACTGAAGGAATCGTGCTTCGGCATCTCTACCAGTCGATATTCGACGACTCATTCGAGCAGCGAAGCGTGAGTCGGTACTTGATATCCCTTTGGATGAGTCACCACGAGACATCGAAGCAGCTCCTGTCCCGCATCATTCCGAACGGGTTTCTCCACTATTTGAGCGAACCACCGCGGTCCGCTACGGAGTACGCAGAGTTTGACCGTATCGAGCGTGAAATGCTCCGGATCAAGCAAGAAGAGTGTCAAGACGGCAACGATGTTGAAGGACTTTCGTTCCACAGTGACTCGACGTTCCGGGACGAGGCCGCTGAATTGTTTGGCGGAGGTGAGAGCGACACTACCAACAGTATTACCCAGTCGCCTCCTCGAGTTTTCGAAGAACGCTCCAAGTCGCTCGGCGTGCTGAGCGAAACGCCTGACATAGCGGATGCGGTTCAGCGCGGGCTGTCCGAATCCCAGCTAAAGACGGTTGATACGCCGCTCTCGCCGCCAGATCATGACGATTCGTTCGACGCGCCGATCGAGAATGACCACTCAAGGGCACGGATGCTGAAAAAACTCCAAAACTCTGTGCTTCAAGCGGCTTCGACGAAGGACGTGGCGCGAAATGGCTCGGCATCCAAAAAGCGCTCCTCGCAAGTTGTCCCAGGTCGTATCCGTAAACGAGACATTGCTCTGGGTTTCATCACGAGCACTTTGCTACTGAAGGACAAGGGTGACCGATCGGAAGCAAGGTATTCCCACAAAGCAGCCAAGCACCGAATGATGCACTCGCACCGAGGCCAGGAGAATTTTCGGCTGCTCTTCCATGAGCTCAGTTTAGATCACGAGTCGGTGCAGTTGATTTGGGGCAAGAGCTCGCGCAATGAGCTTCGTCAAGCGCTAGCTGCTGAGGTCAAGCGATTCTCTCGCTTCCAAATCAGTCAAGGGCACATGAAAGCGCGGTGGAACCACGAAGACTTCCACGTCGTGTACCCAAGTCTCGCTGACGAGATTGTGGCGGGTGGGTGCTACCTCCGCGTCTTGTCAAGTATCCGAAGCAAAGTGTCGTTCTTTGGAACAGACATGGGAGAAGACGCGTTTATGGAGCTCACGCCAGAACAAGTTCAAGTCCGTCACCCGAAGGAGGTACTCGGAGCACTCTACTGTCGGCTTCTACGTGAAAATGTCCGCGCTGAGTACCACAACGATACATCGACGGCTCTTATGTGCGTAAAGAGCATGGGAATCATTGCTGCTGCGTACGCCAGATACCACGACGCCGTTGACTTCGACGAAGTGACGTACTTGGCTACGCTGATGAAGGAAACGGTGCATTTCTCCATCCTCGAGGATCTTCTCCACACCATGCGAGCGCTTAGCTTGTCTCCAGCGAATGCGAAGCGTATCCTGAGAAGCGAAGACAGCATGGAGTTGATCACCCGATTGCTTCAGTTGATTCATTCGATGAGCCGCCAGCAAACAGCCAACGGAATGACGAAGAAGCTGTGGGTCTTGGAGGATGGCCATGGAGGCACTGCGAACAGCGTTAGCGTGAATGAGCTGAGGCAGCGATACGAGGAGCAGACACTGGACGTCAACTCCTTGTGGGTTCGTCGACTGGCAGACTCGGCTTGTGAGGCATCGCTCGTCAAATCCAGACTGATGGATGTCCCTCAGTTGCGATGGGAGTTAGGTCTTCAAGGCGCTGTTCACTCTCTCCAACTCGCCCACGATGCTGTCAGCATTTTGCTGTCTGTTGCGCGAAGCAACGCCCTGGCGAAAGAGACTGCGAGCGGAGACGACGAGCTGGAACGCTCTCCTGTGTTTCCACTTCCGCAAGGAACGACAACATTGTGGACGCATGTAAGGAAGGCAATTCCGTTACTGCTGCGAGTAGACTCTCCTGTGCTGTCTACGAAGGTCGCAACACTCCTCGAGGTGGTGTACCGGCGCGTTGGCGAGCTCCAAGGAGTGGAGGCTTCAAACGTGGGTCATCTGTTCCAGTGGGGGCTGTTCCACATGCTATTCGCGAGCGAGTTCTCCGACACAACGCCGATGATCGCCTTGATGAAGTGGATTCACCGTCTTCAGGACGGCTTCGATGGCTCAAGCGCGCTGGAAACCCTTCTTCCTCAGGCCATGATTGAGTTTCTTGAATCGGCGTCACCGATCGAGTTCGCCTCCGTGTTCCTCGAAGGCTGTGGATCACCAAAGGTGATTTGGAATGCCGATATGCACTCGCACCTTCAGCGCTGCTGCCGGGAGCACTTTGAAGACTACGTTGCCGTGCTGGAGGAAGACGTGACCGCAGAGTGGAGCTACTGCTCAATGGCACCTGTTGCTTTTAAGGAATTGTCGGACGAGCTTTGGTGCGGTGGCGTCTATCTCGGCAACTTCTGCGAGCATCCTGAATTCGTCATTGATGACCCGCCGTCTTTTATGGACAAACTGACTGCTGCGTGGCGAAACGAGGCGTCCAGAGTGGGGACTCCGCTGAGCTCCGACCGTGCTCGTGAAATTCTGCATGCTGAGAAGGACGCATACGACGAGATGACGCTTCGCGCCAAGTTCAAGATTCAAGCTGTGCATCTACGCGACGCGAGTTTGTTCACTTCTCAGCGAGCCGAACGGTACTGTCCATGATGCCCAATGCTTGCGTAGTCCATGCTCTTATTTTCTGACAATTCTTTTGTTCATGCAGCATGCGGGAGCTGAACGAGGCATATAAGGTGCTGACGACCCCACGGCAAAGTCTCATTACACCTGGACACGACCCGGTGAACTTGCTGCTGATCTTGAATTCGATGGTGGTCACCTGCAATCGGTGCCCCGACGCGTTGAACTCGTATGAGTTTGATGGGTACCACCTCCTGCTGCAGCTGCTTGCATCGCATTGCACCGCAGACGCAACCCCGTCGGTGGACTCTTCTCAGCAGCAAGTGGAAGACATTTCTGTCTGCGCTGCGGAGCTCCTGTTCAACACATGCGCTGTGTCCGTCATCAACGGCGACTTGTTGCTACAGCAGCGTGATCTCAATGTTCTCGAACGCGTTGTCAACTTCTGCGTTTCAAGGATCGTGGATGAGGCTGGCGGACGCCACGAGTGGTTGCTTGAAGTTTGCTTTTACGTTCTGCAAACGATCACTGGGCTCGCTGCATCTGCAAGGGGTTGCGGATGGATCGCTGAGACGACCACGCTGGCAGCAGACATGGTGACCATCCTTTGGGTATGGACCCATTCAGAGACCAAGTCGTTCCTTCTATCGAAGCTCGCCCAACAAGTGCTCGAAGGTACGACATCCTGTATATGTTTGTGCCACGTATTTGGCTTCAACCCCCTAGATACTAACTGTGTTTCACCGGCACGTAGGTGTATCGCGAGCGTCCGCTCTCGAGAAGAACCAAGAGCTGTTTGCCCGCAACGGTGTGCTTTGGGAGCTATTCCTCCTAGTTTCCAAGTATGACGTCACGCTCGACGATGCCACGGTGTTCGGCCGACTCAACTCGGATGTGGGATCGGTCAAGGAAAGCTTCTCCACGATGGCCGACGAGGTTCAAAATATGCTGGCAATCATGTCAGTGCGCTCGCTTTGCCGCCTGGGCGGTTTCTTTGTCGAGGGTAGCGAGCTGGCCTCACCGAAGAACGCTTTGACGAAGAGTGTTGTCGACGCGCTGTTGACACCGAACCTATCAGAGTTGCTGCTCTTGCCAAGCCACCACGAGTTCCTGAAGCTTCTACACAGTGACTGCGAGTCGTACACGCTATTCTGGAACGAGAAGATGCGCCAAGAGATGCTGACATTCGTCGCGTCGAAGACGGGAGATCCGCCAAGTGCAGTGGGAGACGAAGATTATTGTGACGCTGTCCGCTTCCGCTTCGACTTAGTGGGGGACTTGTTCTACGTTGGAGGGTTGTACATCGAGACGCTGATGAGCAGTCTCTTTGTTCTCCAGCAAAATCCGGTTCCTACGGCGGATCCGACTTTAGGCTTGGGTCCTACGTTCTTCCACGAGCTATTCCTCTTCATCGACAACGGCGAGCTGGTTTGCCCTCAAATTGTTCACCAAGGTGGGGAAGTGGAAGTCTTGCCGCCGTACTCAGGATGGAGGATCGACAAAGACGAGCTGACAACCATGGACCGAGTCACTGCGCTCAACTGCCTCGCGATCACCGCCGAGGTCGTCCCAGAGCTCGTTGAAAAGTACATCGTGGCCGACATCAGTGCGATGAAGATGCTGCTGCGAATGATGTTTCCGCCTGACAACGAGGTGCACCACAGTGAGGACGCGGAGCAGAGCTTGGCGCTGTCGACACAGCTGTACATTCCGTGCCGCATACACTGCCTCTCGACGCTTAAGGTGCTTTCGTGCTTGACGGAGTTCGGCAAGGCGGCCATCCCACTCGGGATCTGCGATATTTTGATCGAGTTGACCCACATCTGTCGCGATGTCGGCCCAGATGTCCTGGAGGTCATTCGGAACCTGTGCGCAAACGGAGCACGCGAAGCGTTTGTGGGCGAGATCCTCCAGTCGGGATGCTACCTGGAGTTTATTGCGTGGATGCTGCTTGTCGAGGAGATCATCATCGATGAGGAGTTCAGTGTCGCCGAGCAGTTGCGCGTCCCGTCCGCCCTCGTCCTCGCAGAGCTCGTGAAAGAAGAGCACCCCGTGTGCGTTGAGGGGCGTCGGGCACTGTGTCGCTTCTTCCCTGCGATGGTTGTTCGGAAAATCGCGGCCGATCCAGAGCACGTAGTTGAGTTCCTGATGGTACGTGTTGTCCTCGGGTTCGCAATTGTTGCCTTCTCGTACTAACGGCTCATGTCTCACTCACTCCCGCCTACATCCTCAGACCGACCATCAACACCCCGAGCTGGTCTGGAACAACGACTTCCGGAACTACTTGCGCAGCAAGGTGACCGAGTTCCTGAACATCTATTACTCGTCGACCTCGACAACCGAGACCGAAGACGGTAGATACACATCGGTGGTCGACTCGTTCGAGGTCGACTACAGCTCCATCTGCCTACTTCCAATGGCGGGAAACGTTTACGTGACTCTGTATCTGCAGACGCCGACGTACCACCTCAGCGACCCGTTGTACGTACCACGCACCGATCTCCCGGTCTTGAAGGCATGCACTAAACATTTCTGTGCACTCAGGTACTTCGCGACAAGTCTATGGGAAGAGTTCCAAGTTCTTTTCCGTCAGCTTGCGCACATGACATCTTCATACCGAGCCAAGTTGAGTCAAGACGATGACGCAATGGTTCAGCGGGACATCGGCGTCATGGACATGGTGGCGTCTGCGCTCGTCTGCGTTCTCCAGGTGCGTCTTGTTGTCGCCCGAAGTGTGATGATACTCGGCGATTTCATGGAGTCGTGAACTCAAACGCCTGGACTATTCGTTTTTTTGCGCAGGTGAACACGTGGCTCCTGGACAAGTTTGCGCAGATGCAGATCCCAGAGAACTGCTGCGTGCTTTTGAACGACACTGTGCGCCAGCAGTCGTGCGAGGCCTGCGTCGTCAGCGTTGTCCGGGTGTTGCGAGTGTGCTCGTTGTCGAGGGCTTGCATCACGTCGCTTGAGCCTGTCTGCACCACACTCTTGACGTGTTTGGTGGCTCTGATCAACCCCATTCGAGGAGGGCCGCTTCACTTCGAGGCCGGGTACGTGCTGGAGATCATGCGGCGCATCGTCTCCATGCACCCGGAACACGGGGACCGCAACTCGAGCAACGGTATCGTGTTCATCGCCAGTCGTCTTGAGCTTTTCAACTTTTTGCTCGACATTTTGGAGAGCCCGACCGGGATTGGCCGGGTCAAGGAGCCCAACGTTGTGCGTGCCGAAGCGATCGAGATCCTGAACATGCTGGAATCGGTACGCTTGGTGCCATTAGCACCTACTTGATGAGAGCTCGCGCCGAGCTAACACCTTGATTGGTGTTTATCGTTTCGATTTTGCAGGACCCGGTCCAGGGGAGCACTGCCCACCAGATCCTCAAGAAGCACAAGAAGTGGGGAAAGAAGTACAAATTCGAGCCGACCGACGTGGTGCGAAACCTGATCACGGAGGATCCGTTCCTGCACGACCTGTTCCCAGACGCTGACCGGGCCGTTCGCGAGTATAACCGATCGGCTGGGCGTGCGTCTGAGCGGAGCAGTCTCGCATCTCGTGTCTAACAGCGCGGGCGGGCAGTAGTGTGCATCTGACATTCACTTAGACAGTTTTGGGGCCACCAGAAACGCTACCTCTCGGAGTCGGCGTGATTGCTAGTCGCTAGCAGCGCTTTGAATTGCGACCGAAGATTTTGCCACGTAAAGCGTTCGAAGTGGACGCCGTGTTGCGCGTAGAACTTCCTTGCTGCGACTGGGTGTTGGCAAAAGCTGCGGAGACGCTTCAATAGTTGTCGCTGCGTCGAAAAGAGGGCCTCGCGCGGAAACAGCTCCGGGTACACGAGGCGGTTCGGCACAAGTGGGTAGCAGCCGCAGAAGACCGCCTCGATGACGGCAACGCCGAAGAACTCGTGGTTGCTGGTCGATACGACCACGTCGGAGGCACGAAGCAGCTCCACGTACCGCTCACGTGACGGCGCGAATCCCCAGTGAAGCACCGTGCAGTTCTGCGACGCAGCAAGCTTCTGTCGCGCCTGGTCGAAGATGGGCGGGGCCTCATTGTAGCTCTCGCCCATGACAACGACTCGAAACGGAACACCACTCTCGTCCAACTCGAGTATCGTCCGGAAGAACTCGTCCGGGTTCTTGTCGTACTCCCAGCGATGGTTCCACAGGATCGTCAACGGCATCTGCTCGCTAGCGTCAGTGCACTCAGCTCGTGACAGCCCCGCATGTACGCCGTCAACCACCGCCAAGGGAGACGGAATGGTGACGGGGAAGTACAACACGCGGGACTTGCGGCCAATTCGGTCCGCTACGCCGCGCTGCCGAAGCTGCTGCTCCGGGATCGTGTTGACGAACGCATCGACCCGGCCCAAGAAGCTCTCGCAGTTGAAGGCCGAGTTGAAGACGACCTCGTCGGCCGCAAGGCACGAGACGATCTGAGCCCATCCGATGTTAAAGTCCTCGGCTGCGACCTTCCTCTTCTCGGCCGCTTGGACCGGGTACGCGAGCTGGTTCTCGTGGAAGTACAGGATCTTGCGCACGCGGCTCGAGCCGAGGTCCGGCCGCAGCCCGAGCAACTCGGCCAGGTTCAGCATCGAGCTCGCGAACAGCACGCGGATCGCGCGGCTTGTTGGGATGGCCGCGGCCAAGTGCAGCGCCGCCGCCATGAGGCGCCAGTGCCACTTGCGCGGCGGCAGCGTGACGAGCGCGAACGAGGTGCCGTCGGCCGCTAACAGGTCGCGCGCCAGCAGGTCGGCCATCTGCCTGTGCGAGCCGTCGTAGAAGGGCTCGACCAGGACCACCTCGACGTCATGACGCTCGATATCGACGGCGTCCGTCATTTGATACCAGGTCCAAAGTCCAAAGTCCAGTGGATCAAATCCAAGGTCCAGAGGATTAATGTCAAAGTTCAGATGATTAATGTCAAAGTCCAGAGTTGATCCTGTTCATGCACCAAGTCATGATCTCATTGACCGCGGTGAGAAGATCGATGAAGACCGACTGCAGCTTTTCTGGAGCGAGATGATGGCTGAGTTCTCGCGAGACCGCATTCGTCGAACGAGGTCGACTGTTATTGAATCGCGAACGGCATTACAGGAGCCGAGCATTATCGCGCATCGGCTTCATCTACTGCGCGTGTACGTTACTGGATTGCCATGGTTCGGGTGGTTGCATCACTTATCTAGACAACTGCAACTTTTCACACCTAGATGCTGCGCAATTCTAGTGGTTCGCGGTCTGGAACATCGGGCGAAAGTCGTTCCTAAGCTGCGTCGTCAGCCTGCCAGCCACGTCAGGGGCAAATCAGTGCGTTGCCGGGCTGATTCGTCCGTGCATGTCATCCTGGAGCTCGCTCGCCGAGACCGCGTCGTGAAAGAGCTTGCTGAGCTAGCAACGCATCTGGCAAACACTGCGCTGCTGTCCCGCGAGGATCTACAACAGCCTGCGGCAGTGTCATCTGAAGCTAGGAATGGACGAATAGGACCCCTGTAGCTTCGATAATGCTTACAAACGACTAGTCAATCGAAACCGCGACCATTTCATGCAAGTCAAATCAAAAGCAACCGCGTTGAGGGTTACACAGATGAATGGCGCTCATGTAGTAGCTGGCCCTTGGGTCAAGGCTTGACAGCTCTACCTAGACTTGGACGGGACGGTGCGCGTGACAGTCGAGACGCCGTCGACGAACTTGGTGCGGAAGACCACGTTTGCGTTGTTGAACATGCCCTCCTTGAGCGACACGACGATGAACTGCGAGTGCGAAAAGTGCGACCGAATCATCTGGCCGATGTTCTGCGTGTGTGAGAGGTCCAACGCGGCATCCACCTCATCCAGGATATACATCGGGGCTGGCTTGAAGAGTAGCAGTGACAGGATGAGCGAGAGAGCAAGAAGAGACCGTTGCCCACCGCTGAGCTCCGTCAAACTCTCCTTCCACACGCCACCGAACGCGACGCGGACTTGCAAGCCGTCCAGAATCGTGCCTGCTTTGCACATGCACGCCAATGAGAATGGACTCGTTGCTAATCATGAACAAGCACGAGAACGAACCGTTGGCTGGAGGGTCGAGCTTCGCGGTAGTTCCAGGCAGGAGGGTCGAAAAGATGGATCCGAAGTCCTTGGTAACCTTTACCCAAGTGGTTTCGAGCGCCTCGTTCTTCTTCGTGTCGAGTTCCTTGATCACCGACGTGATTTTCTCCTTGTCGTTCTCGATAATGTGCCGCTTGTTCATCAGCCCTTGGTACTCCTGCTCCGCCTTCTCAATCATGCCCATAACCTTCTTGTTGATCTTCTTGGAGAGAGCTCCTTGAGTCTCCTTGAGCTCCAGTAGGCGATGGTTAGCACTGGCGGGATCGCGCCGCTGGAAATCGTAGTCGGTGTGCTCCCGACCGAAAAACTCCTTCTCGGTCTCAATCCACGGATGCGCCTTCTCCAGCTTCTTGACCATCACCTTCGCGTCGCTCTCGTCCTTCACAAGGCGAGAGATCTTGTGCTCCGTCTTCTTGCGCTCCAATTGGAGAACCGTCCTCTTCTTGGACAGCTCACTTTGGCGGACAGCGAGCTCCTTCAACTGCTGGTCGTACATGGTCAGATTAGTGCGGCGCTTCTCCAGCTGCTGGTTCG
Organism: Phytopythium oedochilum; assembly: GCA_023338025.1. Lineage (NCBI taxonomy): Eukaryota > Oomycota > Peronosporomycetes > Pythiales > Pythiaceae > Phytopythium > Phytopythium oedochilum. The sequence continues at coordinate 72,467 of JAADXX010000018.1, read as the reverse complement.
CTTCATCGTACGCGGCTTGGACGTCGTTGAGCTTCTCCTCGACTTTCTTCTCTTCCTTGCGAAGGTTCGCGATCTCTTTCTGGATTCCACTGACGGACTCCGAATTGCTCGCGAGCTCCTGCTCTGCCGACTCTGCTTCTAGCACCAACTCCGACAGTGCCTGCTGCACCGCCTTCAGCTGGGTATCGATCTTTTGCGTTTGCTTCTTGGACTCAGCAAACCTCTTTTCAAGAACGCCGATCTTGAACTGTCGCGACTGCTTCAAATTGGTGATGTCGACTTCCAAGCCCTTGATTTCATTCGTCAATTGCCCGACAGCTTCTTTCTTCGCCACAAGAAGCTCTTGGTCGACCTGGAACTGCTCCTCAGCTGCAACCACTTCGCGTTCCAGCTGGGCGTGCGTGCTGTCAGCGATGCGCTCATCCAACAACCGAAGCTCGTGCTCCTTCAGTTCGATTTGATGCTTCATGTGGCGGAATTGCTCGGCATCCTAGAGTTCCATCAACAGCCAGTAATTAGTCCCCGCACCGCTTTCCCATGAATGATAAAAAAGCTACCAACCTGTTTCATGTTCTCCAGCGCACGCGACGCGTCCTGGTACTCACGCTTGAGGTCCGAGAGCTTGCGGGTGCTGCTGATGAGATGATGGAGCTTGAGCAGCACGGGGGTGCCACTCGACGGAGCCGAACCTCCCTGCAGTGTACCTGCAGGGTCGAACGAGTCGCCGTCTAGCGTCACCGTTCGGACCTTGATGTCTCGATGGAACGTGATCGTCTTGGCCAACTCACTCGTCTCGCAAATGATCGTGGAGCCGAACGCATACTCCATCGCTGGAAGTAGCTCCCGGTCAAAGTGGATCAGCTCCATCGCATCCCACACCTTTCCGCCGTGCTGGTGGGCAATTTGGCGCGCTTTGTCCATCTTGCGCGGATCAACCGTACGGCGAGAGATGCGGTTCAGCGGAATGATCGTAACACGGTTCATCAGCCGCCCATGCTTGAGGATGTCCTTGGCAGTCTTCTCGTTGTCGACGACAACCTGGTACAACTTGCCCCCAGCAGCGATTTCAAGAGCTAGCGCAGACCACTCGTGCTTCGTTTCCAGCAGGTTCGCGAGCACGCCCTTGACACTCTCGCGGCGGAAGTTGCGGTACGGATCCGTGAACTTGAAGTCCAGTCGAGACGACAGTCCCGACGACGCTTCATCGACATCGCGCTCACACGATCGGATTTGATCGTGCAGGTCTCGGACCTGGTCGTGAAGTCGGCGCTCTTCGTCTGGATCAAACCGCTGCGTAAAATGGTCCATGTCACTGCGCATCCGCCCCAAGTCGGCGACTTGTTGTTCTCGCTGTTCAGTCAGTGCGTGGTTATTGTTCTGCGTCTGCTCAACCTCGCGCCGCTTGTGCTTGATGCTCGTCTCCATATGCTTCAGCTTCATGTTGATTTGCTTGATCGCTGTGTGCGTCGCTTGCAGCTCGCGCTGCTTCAGTGCAAGGCGCTCCGACAGCGACTCATCGCTATCACCAGTCTGCTCCATACCAGCATTCAGCGCCTGGATCTGGCGCTGGTAGTCGTTGGTTTCGGCTTCCTTAGCCGAGTATGCCGCCTCAACCTCGCTAACTTTCTGCTTCGCCTTCTCGATGTCCTTCGACAGCTTCGTCATTGCCTGCTCAGCCTCTGCGCGCTGCTCGTTCACAGACTGCTCCGCACTGACTTGGTGCTCCACTGACGCGCGGACGTGCGTGAGCTTTGTGGTAAACTTGACGACTTCCTTGCCGATGCGCTCCGCGTTGTCCTTGATCTTTTGAAACTCCTTGCCCATCTCCTTGTCGCGCTGTTTCTCTAGTTTCTCGATTTCGTCGTCAGCATCGGACATCTCTGTACCGATCTGCTCTTCCAGTTGTTCCGCTTTGCGTTGCGCCTCCTGCATCGCCTCAACGCGCTGCGCGGTGTTCTGCAGCGCGTCCTGGGCCTTCTGGTAGTCGTAGGCGACGCAGAACCGTTGGAGACGCTCGATCTCCGTGTTGTTGGCTGCCCACTTGAGGTAGTGCGTCTTTTCGGCGCGCAGCTTCTCCAGCGTTGGCGTGATCTCCTCCGCAAGGATGTTGTTGATCTCCTCGACCTTCTTCTCCTTCTTCACAATGGTCTTGAGCGCCGCTTGCTTCTTGTTCTCGTACATGCGTGTGCCGGCGGCCTCCTCGATCATGCCCAGGATCTCGGGCGGCTTCATGTTGAGCACCTTCGTGATGCGGCCCTGCATGATGAGGAAGTGCGGGTTGTTGACGTTCAGCTGCACGGAGTGGAAGAGGTTCTGCACCTGGCTCACTTGCGCCGTGTGGCCGTTGATGAGGTACTTGTTGCGGCCGCCGATGACGACCTGGCGCGCAACCGAGATCTGCTCGTACTGCTCGTACCCGACCGGGGAGGCCTTGGTCTCCTGGTTGTTGAACACGATCGTGACGCTGGCCTTGGTCACGCCCGCCTGGCCCTGCTTGTACACGAGCTCCTGCAGGTTGTTGGCGCGCACCTGCGACAGGTTGGTGATGCCCAGCACGAAGCAGATCGCGTCCAGCACGTTCGACTTGCCGCTGCCGTTCAGGCCCGTGATCGCGTTGAAGCGCGGGTCGAACCCGCTCACGACCGTGCGCGTCGCGTACGACTTGAACCCGTCCAGGATGATCTCTTCGACGAACATCCTAGCGCACTTCCCCCGCGATACACGCGCTTTCAGCTTCGGCGGGTTCGGGTTTCGGGCGTGGAGGGAAGGAAGGGAGCTAGCTGCAGACCTAGCGTGTGCTTCGCTTTGCGCGGCGGCGCGGCCGAGTCGGTCGCTGCGGTTGCTTTGGCTTGTTCGCGCGCGCTTTCCTTTGATCATTCGAGTCGCGCCAAAAAGCCCAAAATGTGTTTGTATTTTAGCTAATGAACGATTGTTGTTCAAGCATTTAGCCAATGAACGAATTGATTTCTCCACCAATCAGAATGCGTCGAATCGTACGATTCGACGCATTCTGATTGGTGGAAATTAATGTAAGAAGTTATGTTATATAATCATACAATAATCAAGTCAATTAGATTACTTCCTATCAAAACAGCAACAGTTTGAATTTTTGATTCATATCCGTTTTTTCTGTTATCTGGTGACTTTATCGAGCGGTCGCACAGGTATTGAAGCGCGAGCGAGCGAGGCCGGCATGTCGGCGGAATATGCCGCCCGGATGGACAGCCTGCGGCAGCAGCGCGAGAGAATGTGCGTGCTTTCTAGCACACAGCAATCTGCGCCTCGGCGCATTCATACCCGCTCCTTGTACTGACGGCAAAATGCTGCTGGGGCTGCGCGACAGCGCTGCGAAGCGCAAGGCGATCGAGAAGAAGCTGGCGCTGCGAGAGGCGACGGCGGCCGAGTTCAGCGCCGTTGCTCGGCAGACAGCTCGGCAGAAGGCCAAAAGCCTGAGGACGGCCGCGGTCGCAGCCAAAGCGCGCAACGACGAGTTCGTCCGCGCTGTGCGCGAGGCCCAGCGGCGGAACGAGGAGGCGCGCCTCATAGTGCTGGACGAGCGCTCGCCCTCCAGCGTGGCGCTCGCGAGGGAGAAGGCGCGGTATTTGCGCAAGATTGAGCAGGTGTACCCGGCGTGGCAGGAGAAGGTGCAAAAGCTGCGCGTCGAGAAGCTGCGCGCGCTTGAGGAGCGGAAGCGCAAGCTCGAGCATCGAAGATACCTCGCAAAGAAGGTATGTGGACGCAATGCATCCGTACTAACAGCTTTACTCACGCCGATAACGACTGCAACTGCTTCTCAGACGTTTGAGCAGGAGCAGACCGTCGAGGATCTCATCCGACAAACGGTACCTCCGCCGTGCTCACCGCCACGCACGGGCTCCTTTACAATCGCTAACTGCTGCTACTCCACGACAAACTGCGCAGCGCCATGAGATCGAGCTGACCAAAAACCTGGCGCATAATGAGGCGTATGAAAGAGAGCTCCTTCGTCGACAAAGTGCTAATCATGGTAAGTGCTATTGTTTCGTGTTTATCGAGCGCGGATAGTACAAGTGGAGAGCGATGGAGTGGCAGAGTGATCTCACCGCATGATCCACTCGTTCTTTGTCGTATGCAATTCACGCGCTCAAGCCTCACAAGTGGGCGAAACGATCCGCGAACATGCGAAAGAGGCTCGATCATTCCTTCACGAACGAGCTTCGGAGCAGCTGCTGACGATCCCAGAGGTCGATGAAGAGACTGCAGGTAGTGCCTGGGAAGCAGACGCTGGTTTGAGCGCTTTTAACGTCTCGATATGGATCGCAGATGCTATCTACGACACTTTCTCGCCTCGACATGCGCTCCAAGCTCTTCGTGAAGGTGCTAGGTATGGCCGAATGATTACTGTGCTGTTTACTATCGAAACGTTGACGACACACTGTGGGGATCCGAATGCGCAGCGCTGTTTCGATTCAGGCAAATGCCGACGGCGAAAGAATGGGAAAGCCGCGGCGCCAGATCAACGTGTCCACTCCATCCCTGCACAAATCTCCATCACAAGTGCAGGCTCCTCCATCCTACTTCGACCCAGAGCTATACTCTGGCCAACAATATCTTGACGCCGGTGGACAGGAACAAGGATACATCAACGACGACGTCCCTGTCGATGCTCAGTATGGACAGGTTGTCCAGCAGGCATACGTGGTGGAGCGGCTGAATCGCGACTTGACTGGATCAGCAAGCGGCAATGTTCCTGTTGTGCAGCACTCACAAACGTCAGCTCGCTTAGATCCTCAGCGTTCCGGAGCGAGTCAGACCCTCGGATTCGCCCAAACCATGCCAGACAGTGTGGCACCGCTTGGCTGCACGACCACTGTTGCCCGCAGCGAAGATCCAGTTACCGGATCCATAGTGCCAATGACGCCAAGTGCTGCCTCCCTTGCATCAACTGCTGCAGTGAAATCAGAATGCAAGAGCGGCAACACCCAACAAACCAGTGGAGGTGCTGTCATCCATAATGCTGCAAGCACTGTGGATTTCCGGCACCTCGAGCCAAAGCCTAGCATCACAATGAAGAGCATGACGACCCAACTACCTTCAACTACTACGGATTCGCATCAAGCCCTTGTTCATCCACAATTTGAGGTTGCAGCAGACTTGAAGGAGACGAGCGATACTCAAGTCCTGGCAGACCAACACACGACAGACGCCATGTGTACAACTACACTCGTCAACTCGGCCGAAAGTGAGATTGGTGTCAACGTGGCAACAATGCAACCGAGTCCTAAGGCAAGATCCGAGTCGGCTGGCGAGGTTGAAGCACCCATAGTGGCCAGTGTTATTGATACGCTGTCCCAGTCAATGCTTGATGAGACGAGTGACACATTGAAAAGTATTCGCTCTACGGCCATCACGCAACCACAGCCGATCCTTGAGGAGAAGAGTGACCCGCTTCAAAAACCGCACTCGACAGTTGTCACCGATGCGTTATCACATGCAGTGCTGACGGAGAAGAGTCACTTACTGCAAAGTGCGCAATCGATGGGCGGGTCTCCTCTGAGTGATTCTACGGGCGGCAATCCTCCGTATTCTCTTGGTGATTGTGAGCCGCTTGGAACCAATGCTTCGTTGAGCGATGGTAATAAAGCCCAGGTGCCTGAGCACTCGAGCGTAGATCTCGCGGACAAAGCTGAGTTCAAGAACTCGTCGGAGCCATTAAATGCTTCCCAAACTTCGCTTCAACCTTCCTCTGCGGACCACGCGTCGTCGCTAGTACCGCCGTCGGTACTCGCTTGTCGACTTGAGGAAAAGACGAACGAGTTACCCACCGAGAGCAGCCTCATCGCATCGGTGGACAGTGTTGGGCTGAGTCCGTTGACCTCTCTGGATCTATCAGGAAGCTTTTTCCGCGACGTTGAAGCTAAGGCGACTACTTCACCAGAGGACACGTCAGTCGTAAGAAACGCTTCAGCCGAAGCAGTGCCATACCCGAGCCATTCTTCTGAAGCCGAAGCGAGAATGTCTCTGTCGTCGCATGGGATAAAAGACAGCAGTGACTTGGAGTCGAGTCTTCCCATTCACACCACGTTTGGTCGTCAACCAGACTTTGGTAATGCAGAAGGCGCAATGAAAGTTGACTCGGTGGTGAGGCAAGAAGCTCCTTGCGAATCAACACAGCGAGAAGATGTTGCGCAAAAGCATACTGAAGTTGCGGATACGCCAACAGAGACTGCAGTGCAACACGCTTCAGCAGTGGCTGGTGGCCCTGACCTGCAGCAAATGGAACAGACTACCACTGAAGCATCAACTACCACTACGGTGAACGAAGATCTAGCGCTAACCGCTACAATTGAGCCTACTGCAGTCACAACAGCGGCTAGCAGCACCAACGAGGTAATGCGGGGTAGCAGCGGTGCAAACTGATCTGCTTGAGCTGACGGTGACGGCTGTGCGTATACTGGACTTGCAGGAGCCCGTCAAGATGCTAGGAACGCAGCATTTGTCGCCGTCAGATCGAGTCAAGGCGCTCGGCGCTCTGATTGCCCGCGTGGAAGAAGGTGCGGCGGAAGGCGACCGTCTGGGTGAATCAATCGATAGCGGCGCCTCCATCGAGTCCAAAAGGGATCTTATCCGGTACGCGTTCGAGCTGTCCCATGGCTGCTTCGTGCTTTTACACATATGTAACTGCTCCGCGACCGCTACTAGTATCGCGATGGGCGGGCGAAAAGCGCAAATCGCATTCTATGGATCGGATATCTGCTTTGAGCTTATCCTGGACATTGCTCGCGACATCGGCCAAAGTGCGAACACAGACGGAGTCGCGTTTGGCATGCTAGTGCTCCATCAGTCTACGATGGCTAACTTCGTTGACCCGGTTTGCTCTCATTGTCTGTCGCAGGACTGTTTCCGTCCAAGGCGTTCGAGGGGATCATGAACGACCAGAAGCTCCGTAAACTCCACCAGCAATCCAAGGACAAGGAGACGGGTGCGTGAGAGAGCTCTCCATGTTAGCCTCGGCATCACTGACGTGTTGCAACGTAAACTCGATGCGGGTAGAGCTATGGAAACTACTATCGGGGCATCTGAAGCAGCTCGTGGGACTCAAGGCGATTGCTGCAGCTGACCTCGTTGACTTGTTCCTTGCGGCGTTCTTGAGCCATGATCCGTCGAACCAACGTTCTCAGCGGAAGGTACACTGTTGATGGTACATTTCGCGATCGGCAAGGTGTAACGCGGCTTCTTGCCTGTAGATGCGCGAGTTTCTGTTTTCGACGTGCGGCGCCGTGTCAAGCGGAAGTCCGTCGCGAAAAGACAGCTCAGCGACGCCGTCGGCTTCGCCCAATCGATTGGATCCTGCGCCTAGCCCAGAACCAGCCAAATCTCGAGCGTCCCACCTAGAGCCAAGTCAGCAAGAAGGGCGAGTGGGAACCTCATCGCTTCTTCAGACCGCGTTCCTGCAGCACCAGAGTCCGCCCAAGACCAAAACCTTTGGCATCGCAACTACCGGGTACGCGGCATGCGCTTGTTTGGACTGCTTTGCGCTTAGTGCTGAATGTGCGTCGTGATCTGCCGTACTTTTGCGCAGCGGGTACAAGAAGAAGTCGGGACGCGAAGACGATTTCTTGAGCTCCATGAGCTCGACACCGACGCGGCTGTCACAAAAGGTTGTAGATTCCGTGACCAATACGGACACTGCGACGGCGTGTTCTTGTCTGACGAGCTGCTCCACGCGCATGTCGATTTCGCACGTAGCTGATGAAGGGAAGCAAGCTCGGAGACTACTCGGAGTTCGAGGAGGAGGAGGAGGTGGACCTGCAGAACCTCATTGGCTCGCGCTCCTCTCGTGGCGTCACCACCAGCGGCAAGTCGGAGCCGACACCTGCTCCTTCTTCATCCGCTAAGCCCAGGGATGTTTCCACCGCCGCGCATCGAGACGACGCCGACTTCGACGTGGACTTCTGACCAAACCAGTTCGCGCTGATGTTGAAGTGAACAGAATAAGCGATCAACATGTGGTCGACTCGACGACCTGATAATTCATGTGGTTCACCTTATTATTGACCATCCGGGAGCTTGCGAGCGATTTGTTCTTCACAATCGGGTAGGAAATGGCGTCCAAGGTGGCGGCCGCGACTGACGAGTACGCGGCGGCGGCGCCCGCCGTCCAGGCGCACTACCACGCGGTGCGGGCGGAGGAGGCCTTCAGGAAGGAGAACGTACGGGGGGAGCGGATTGCGGTGCGCTGATTTGTGAGCTGAGTTGGTTCGCTGACTGCGGCTCGTGCAGTTCGCAGTGGCGGAGAAGGAGGGCCGGGTGGCGAGCCAGAAGTTCCTGCAGGCGGCGCAGCAGATCACCGACAAGCGCACGGTCGATGCGCTCGTGCTGCTTGCTGAGAACTACGAGTACCGGTCCAAGGTCGCGCGCGCTAGGAACCCGTCGCCGCCCACGGAGGAGGAAGCACAGGACGCGCAGAGCCAACCCGACGACAATGCGCACGTGGATGGGCAATCGCAGGAGGAAGCTGCCGCTGCAACCGCAGCCGCGGACGAAGCGATAGAAGGAGCAGAGTCTACGCCAGTCGCGGGCGATAACGCAGCGGATACGAGCGCAGCCACGGAGGCGCAGCTGAGCCTCGCAGCGGCGGAAATGGAGGAACTATGGCGGCGGCTGCACGAGATTGGACTGTCAAGCGGCGGCTCATCTGACAAGGTTCGTGCTGGTTTGCGTATGCTGTCTGCGCGTTGGTCGTGCTCACGGGCTGAATCTGGCTGCTCTATGCGAAGAATAACCTCCTAATGTCGTCGCGCCACCTGTCGTCATCACTGGGCGACTCGTTCTGCCTGCTTCCAGCCAAGAGGCGCGTTGTGTCCCGCCATCGAGTGATGGCAGGGATGCTAACACCATATTTGGTCTCTATCTTCTACAGAACGACGTATGGCGTCCAGGCGAGTACGGTCGATGGAGAATCCACGCTTCGAGCTGCTGTGGCGTCGCGGATGAGGAACCGTCGTGTCCGGTATGTTTGCATCTGCGGTCCTGAAGTCTTTGTCGATCTGTACGCCAATGAAACGACATATGTGTCGGCAGTTTGATGGAGCAACAGCTTGGCAGCCGAGCGGCAGTGGAGCATCATCGTCTTTCGCCGTCTTCACAAGTTGGTACCGGGTTCCATACGCGCCAAACTCAACAGGAATGGCCGCAAGGCAGTCGAGAGCAGCAGCTGCAGTACCCGGCTGCTGGCGGTGGGTCGGCATTATCGAGCAGCGAGGGCGTTGAGAGCTTGGAAGAGACGATCGCTCACCAGAAGCTCGAGATCGTGCGGCTACTGAATACCGTCAAGACGCTGAGCACCGAGAACACCAAGCTCGTCAAGGTGGGGCGAGTTGTACTGGTGAACTTTGGCAGTCTGCGCGGTCTAACTCTGTCCATGACCCATCAGCAATGCGAAATGTTGACGAATGTCCGAGTCGAGAACCAGGAAATCCGAGAGGCGATGGACCGATTCAAGAAGACATACAACCAAAAGGTGTGTGTGTGATGGATGATGCCTTTCACATCGTCTGGCCCGCCTGGATCTGAGTCCTCACCTTGAACCGGACCACAGCTTGTAATGATCAAGCGTGCGCTCGAGGAGTGGCGACGGCAACAGAGCAAATCGCCAGCAGCAGCAGCAGCAGTGCCACCTCCCCCTCCGTCTGTGCCGTCGCTATCTGGAGAGTGAGTTCCAGTCGATCTGCAGCCCTGGCTTTGGAGTTGACTGATGAACTATCCTGTCGGTGCGTGTCATGTGTCGAAGCAGTAACGACGCCGCTATTGACAGGAAGCTCCAGCTGCAGGCTCAGCAGATCCAACAGCTCCAAGACGCCGTGCGCACGCGGGTACGTTTACCCGAGCGTTAATGCTCATGGTCATCTTCAACATTGACAGTGCATGCTGTGTGTATGACGAACAGGACGAGCAGCTGGCCAAGTACGACAAGTGGTATCAGACCCTGAAGGCGGGCGCCAAGGCCAAGCAGCGCAGCCAGATGCAGCACCCCGACAGCAACGGGAGCAGCTTCAGCAGCGTCCAGCACTCCGGGCACTCGTCGCTGTCGGGATCGTCGTCATCCGTCGGCAACGGCGGCGCGGCGAACAGCTCGTTCACGAACAGCAGCAGCTTCCACGGCCCGAGCGGGAGCTTGGGCATCGGCGGTGGCGACCCAAACGCGTTCGGGTACAGCAGCGGCAGCGCGGCTCGACCACCTGCCCATCCGAACCGCCGCGTGTTGTAGTCGTGCTGGCTTCCATGAGCAGCAAGTAGATGCTTGCACCGCCTCCATCGCCGCACATGCACCGCATATAGTCCATTCGCCCACCAGAACACCATCAAGAAACGATTGGCATCTACCATCGATGTGTATTCATATGCTCGCTCGGCATGCGCTCGCGGCGCGCTTACCAACATGTCGATCGTCGCTTCCTCCCAGCAAAACGGGCGGCAAAGGAACCAAACGTGGCCCATCGTGCACCTAAGGGCGCGGGCAGCGACGTCAGGGGCCGCACGGAGAACACGTCGCCGTCTTCTCGCGCAAGCCTCCAACGGGTAGTCGCCTCTCGCCGCCGCGCGCCCATTTTGCTGAGTATCCTAACCATAAAATACTATTTATTCTCAGCAAAGAGCACCTGACAGTGCTCCTTGAACGGGAACAAACAACCCTTCATGGACCCGGCCATTAGTCTTGGCCGCCCGTCGAGAGGGAGGAGGTCGAGCGATCGTCAGTGCCAGCGTCGCCACCCGCGAGGGTGGATGCGCCGCGGCTCCATCAAGTCGAGTTCCAGCTCGGCTTAGAAGCCGAACATGTTCGCAAGCGGGATCTCAGCGTTCTCGCGGGCGAACGTCTCGAAGTATTGGTAGATGATGGTCACCGCCAGCAGAATACCCGTGCCCGAGCCGATAGCTCCGAGCAGGTCCGCCACCATCGAAAGAGCGCCGATGCACATGCCACCGAAGGCCGCAGCCGTCGGGATGTAGCGGTTGAGCACGTGCACGATCGACGAGTCGCGGTGGCCCTTCATCACCATTTGCTGGTCGCGGAGCTGCTTGGCAACGTCACGCGCCGACGAGCCCGAGATCTCAATCCAAGTCTTCGAGAAGAGCGCGCACGAGCCGAGGATGAACACCACGTAGATGACAAAGCGGATGGGGTCGTACAGGATCTGCGCCAGGTTGCTGGGCGCCGACATGTAGTACGCCGCACCTCCGACAGGCACCGTCTGGCCGGCGCTGCCCTCAACGTCCTGCCACACGCCAAGCAGACGCACCAGGAAGTTGCCGCTGAACTTCTTGTACAGAAGCTGCGAGATGAAGTACAGGTTCGACACGAGCGCCGTCTGGAGGATGATCGGCATGTTCGACGTGTAGAACAGCTTGATCGGGTACGTGCCCTGCTGGCCACGGAAGCGCTGGTACTTGACCGGGAGGTCCACGCGGAAGCCCTGGAAGTAGATGACCACGACGAACACGAACATGGTCGCCAGCAGGTTCGTCACGTTGGGCAGGTTCTGGCGGTAGAAGGCCTCCTTGAGCGCGCGCAGCTTGTCCGAGCGGGTGATCAGCAGGTGGAACAGCGCAATGATGGCACCCTCGAACTCCGTGCCACGGCCAGTGTTGATCGTCGTGGGGCTGAACGCCTTCCAGACAATGTTCTCGCAGATGTTGGTGGCGATGAAGAGCGAAATGCCCGAGCCGAGGCCGTAGCCCTTCTGCAGCATCTCGTCGAGGATGATGACCAGGATGCCGGCGCACAGCAGCTGGACGATGATCAGGATCGCGTTGAACGCGCCGATGTCCGAGATGTTGCCGTACATGCCCGAGACGACGTACGCGACGGCCTCGCCGAGCGTGATGAGGATGCCGAAGAGCTTCTGCGCGCCGCTGAACAAAGCGCGGTCCTCCTTGAGCGACTGGTCCACCTCAATCATCTTGGAGCCGGCCAGCAGCTGCATGACCAGCCCAGACGTGACAATGGGCGAGATGCCCAGCTCCATGAGCGTGCCGCGGTTCGAGGCTAGGATGACGCGCATCCAGTACAGCGGGTCCGACGACTTGGACGTCTGGATGCCGTACAGCGGGATCTGGCAGCAGACCAGGAAGATGAACAGCGTGATGACCGTCCACAGGACCTTCTCGCGGAACGGGATCTTGCGGTCGGGCTGCGCCACCTCGGGCAGCACGAACATGACGGGCCGGATCAAGTGCAGGAAGCGCACTGTGTTTCCGCATCGCAAGCACACAGTCAGAGCACCGATCGACAGCCGCCGCGCGGCAAAAACATCGGCGGTACGCACTGGTTGCCGCGTCGAAGACTTCCCCTCCTCCCTCGTCCTCTTGGAAGCTTGGCGACCGCGCACGAAACAGGAAATGGCGGGGACCCGATCCAAAGCGCGGGCGGGAAAGGGGGGCGCGCCGCGTGGTCGGCGGCACCAACGCCGCGTAAAAAGTGCCGAAACGTGGCGACGACCGACGTAAAAAGGTTTTTACGCGCAGCGAGATACGTGTCACGTTCGGGTCACGCATACTGTTTCGCAGGTAATCGGAGGCGATTCATTTGGACGTGAATATTGATTCCCAAGGATATTTTTAGAACTCATAAAATGATAATACGTACTTTGTCGGCATATCGCGGTAGCGCGTGGTCAGTGGGACCATGTACCAATGATTCTGTACAGTAAGGGTACTCCTCAACAATATTTACGCATCTACACGGATTGATCAAAGATCGCAAGCGTCACGTTGTATACCCAGAATAGTTGGTAGTTCAGTACCCAACTTGCGATCTGCCGCCGAATCAAGTCGGAGACAGCTGGTTTTGGGTTAGTCGTGTGACGCGCAGAGGTGTTTCGTTTGGGTTTATCGACGCGCACTTTTGCTCGCGCCACGTCGGGATTGTCACAGCTCGAATGCTCGAATCGAATCCGAGACGCCAAGAGAATTTTGCCGCCCGTCCGTGCAACGCACGCGTATTGTATGGGCCACTCTATGCTGCGTCACGGGTGCTCATTTCTGCCAACTCATCAACGTAAAACTGACCGCGCTGTCCCTCCGTGCGCACAACCCCGGATCTGCATGCTGCAGCCGGAGAAACAATGCCGACGCGCCGGCGGTTGCGCCGATGCGCCGGCAGTCGCGACGCCGCGAATCTCCGGGTGCGACGCTCTCAACGGATCGCGCTGCAACCAGGTCAAGCGCGAACTGTCGGAATCTTTGGATTCGAGATTCGCCAAGCTGTCCGAGATGGAGCCAAAGGGGGGGAAGGGGTTGCACATGGCGTCGGTTCGTACCCAATAAAAATTCAGCACCACCTCGGAAAGGTTACGGAGAATCAGTATAGCCGGATAATAACTGACCAATCGTTCTTACCAAACAGTTGATATTGTGTATAGTTAGGTCTATTATACGTATAATTTATGAGATGCATTTCCGGAAGGCAGCCGCCCAGAACCGTAATTTACCACGTTCGTCGATGTGTCTCGTGTTTACGTCGCGCAAACGGCGGCTTCCCGCTTCTTATCGACTTGCCCCACTTTGACGTTGCCGTTCTTGAACACGTTGCGGCTCCTGCCCCTCGCTGACACAGCGCGCGCGCGCGGACTGCTGCCCTCCCCTCCTCCCTCGCCATGTCCCCCTACCTCGACCCGACGGCCGCGGCGCCGCCCTCCTCCTCGCCACCGCCGGGCAATGACGCAGCGGTCGCGTGGCGCAATGACCAGCAGCGGCAGGGTATCCAGCGCGGCGCGCTGGACGAGGCCGACTGGAAGCTCCAGCGCAAGCTCAAGCAGCAGCGCGACGCCGCCAAGCGCGGCGGGGGTTTCAAGGCGGGCGAGGCAGCTCCGCGACCCAAGTTCAAGTCGCACCACCCTTCGCACCACCACGGCGGCCGGCCGAGCCCGGACGTGCGGCTCGAGAAGGACTTTTTCCTCGCGAAGCCCGTAGGGCACAGCGCCGGACGCAGCATCCCCAGCAAGCGCCACGAGAAGCCGCAGCCGGCGCGCATGCAGAGCGTCAGTCGGTCGCTCCCGTCCGCCGAGTCGTGGCCGCCGGTCGCTGGCGTTAGCTCGTCCCCGGACTTTGCGGAGAACGCCAACCCGAACTGGGCTACGTCCGGCGTGCTGTCGACGTCCGAGCCGAAGGACTCGTACCTGAGCCGCAGCTACGGCAGCCGCCGAGAAGCGCGCACCATGACGTTGTTCGAGAGCGCCTCGTTCTACAACGAGTCGGGACACTTGCTCAGCCCCGACAGACTGGACGACCTGGGCTCCTCGCCGGATATGCCGACGAGCGTGAAGCGCAAGGCGAACAAGCGCCGGGTGGGCCGTGGCCGGAAGATCGAGCTCAAGCGCGCGGACCCAGTGGACGCCATGAACCCGGACGATGTCGTGCTCGAGCTCATGTGCTTCTTGCTCCCCGACGTCGACGTCGGCAAGGAGTTGAACCTACTGCTTCTGGGTGGCGGTCAGCCGCACAGCGGCGACGTCTTCCACTTCGATGACGACGAAGAGCTCGCGGGACAGTCGAGCAGCGCCAGCTCGAGCGGAAACGTGAACATCATGAAGTTCCAAGCGTCGCTCACGAGCCTGGTGTTTGCCCAGCATCCCTCTGAAGACGAGATGCCTATCCGTGGCACCACTGGGAGCGAGTTGCTCGGGATGTTCATGGGCGACCGATGGGTGTCGAAGACGGTCCTGAACATTGTCAAGCTCGACGTGCTGGCGCAGTACGATAGCTTCGCCGTGCTTGACGCGCTCTTCCGCGTGTGCCCTGAGAAGCGATTCTGCATTCTGGACGCTGTTATCACCGCGTCGTTGGCGATCTTTGACCACCAAGGCATCAACGCGATCCCTCTGCATGGCGGCGCAGGCGATATCGCTTTCGTCAGCATGAAGGGCGTCATCAAGTTCTTGAACGACGCTCTCGCCGTGATTGAACGCGATCTCCAAGTTTCCCCGGAGCTTTTCGGCGACTCCCCCGAAGAGATCGACGACAACGTCATGGGCATGTGCGGTCGCATCTCCCAGGCGCTCAAGCTGCTGGTTCGGTGCTCGCCCGGCACGAGTCGCCGGCAGGACGCGAACGCCAACCAGGTTGAGAAGTTTAGCGAGGCTTCCGAGTCGGCTGAGGCGACGACATACCGCTCGCTGGGCGACCTGCTGTACCGCCTGACGGCCTTCTGCCCATTCTTCGGCGAGGACTTCATGCGGTGGATGGTGCACAAGTGGCCGCTGCGCAATGTGCAACTGGAGCTCTTCTTCGTGCGCTTCACGGCTGGGTTGCTGTCAACCTTCATGAAGTGCGGGCTCCGCTTCCCGCCAGATGTGGTCCAGCGAGCCTTCGCCCGGATCCAGAAGAGCATCCGGTCGCCGCAGTTCCTCATCGCAAAGGAGGCGTGCGCCGTGTGCGGCAACCTCCCACTCATGGAGATGTACCTGTCGCGCGACTCGAGTCTCCGTTCCGCGGTTGCGGCAGCGCTGCACGAGAACGCGACGTCTCACTGGAACGAGCGCGTGCGCGCCATGTCGGACGAGTGCTTCGACATGCTGTTGGACTTGGCGTGAGGCCTAGGCCTCCGCCACGAGGCACTCATGTAAACTAGAAACATGCGCAAGCACTAGAGTAGAGCAGAGCATACACCAACAAGACCAAATACCTATAAACAAGCAAGCAAATACAGTAACCAATGTAAACGATTGAGCATTCATGGTGCCGTTGAAGTTCAAGCGGATGCTTTGCAGCCACGGCTGCCAACTTCTCCGCTGTGTATCGGCGCAGTGTGCTCTCTGCAGGCAGCGTCCTTGTCGAGGTGTCGGCGCAAGCGCGCCAAGCCATGGCGCAAACACTCGCAAGGAGTGTATGACCTCGGTTGCACCTATTCATGTTGAAGCTACGATTCGGTCGCTTTCCGCAGGAAACGGTCTCCTGTGACAAATACACTGCATTCGTTTCCTGTCTTTCGTCATGAGTCATGCTTTGAGTCAGGTTTTTCAATTCACTTTTCAGGATTCCGCCCCTTATTAGGCCCTCGTGAGTCCTTCAAACAAGAAAAAAAGATTCGGGCATCGTTTTTGGCTCACTCCACTGCATACTCACCGCAAGTCCTTTTTGACTGTGCATCTTTTCCTCTTTCTTTTTTTCCCTGGCCGGGGCTTGAGTTTGGTGCGCCACAAGAAAGGCCGTCACGCTTCTCGCTGCTCCAGTCTGCGCAGGTTCGGCGGCGGGCGGCGAGCGAGTGAGTGCGCGAGTGCGTCGGGCGGGCGGGCAAGCAGGCAGGCGGCCACAGGGCGGCGCTCCAGGCGCGGACTCGTCGACGCCTGGCCCTCACGCGGCCCCGCGTCTCCGTCCACCGGCCGAGATCCTGGGCTTCGCGCGTGCGTCAGCCTCTCACTGGCCTTCGCGACCAGCCAAGCGCTCGCCTGGCTCGAGCAGCAGTCCCTGCGGCCGGTCCCCTCCGAGCGTAGTGACCGGCGCAGACCAAAGATACAGCGGCCGTCGTACGTACTGGAGGGTGGGAGCGAGGATGCGGACTCCGTCGGTGATGAACAACGAGGAAGGCAGCGCACCGGTGAATGGACCCGTCGCGGCGAGCCTTTTGTCTCGGACGAGTAGGCGGCCCGGCAGATGCGCCAGCAGCTCAGGTGGAAGCGCCAAGCAGCAGCGTAAGCGCGCACGATGGAGAGAGCGGTGGTGGCAGCGAGTTGGCACTGGGCATGCTTGGCGCCTCAGCTTGCGGTTCCATGTGGTGATGACCGTGGTGCTTAGCTCGGCCCTTGTCGCCAGCGGCGGCTTCGGCTTTGGCGGGGGCGTCATGGCCATGGTGCAACAGGCGCAGCTCGTCGCTCGCTGCCAGGGGTGGCGCAACAGTACCTGTCACTTCGCACCACTTCACCCGATCGAGTTCACCGGACTCGACCTCTCCCGACAGACACTTTGCAAGGTAAGTTCTGATCCGTTGTGAGGGAGCTGACGAACATCGGATGCACGAATACTAATGAATGCAATAGGCGGATGTTGCAGCGGCTGTCAAGCAAATCGATTGGCAATCGGCTTCGGGCGGGATCGGCGCCGTCGAGAGTCTGCGGATCAATGGCGTAGAGCTTCTACCGGCGCCTGTGTACCCGTCTGAAGCGTACCCACTGGCCAACTACCCGCACTGTGACGACATGTTCAACATCTTCCCGCCCTACGGCAATGGAATCATTGGCGCGGACGGACGCAAATCGATCATCAACATCGTCACGAGCGACTACTTGCCAGTCCAGATTACGTACTCGTGGTACGGGCCGCATGAGTCTTTGCCGGTTTGCTCCATGGGCGGCGTTTCCTTTGCGGGCTACGCCGAGATCAACGTGTACATCGAAGCACAGGACAACTCGGGTAAGCTGATGCACGACTGGGCTGGGGATGATATGATAGCGTCGCACTAAAACGCATGGCGCTGTGTTACCTCGTGTGCAGAATGCCCAGGGTGGGACCACCGATCACTCACGTCTTGCCACGGGAATGGCGAGTGCGACTGCGCAGTCAACGATCTCATGCCGAGAACGTGCTCGTGTGCGTACGTCAGTGCTCGTGCTTTCACTGATAGAAGCCGCGGCAAAATTGCTGACATTGAGAATTGTTTCGGTTGCTGCTGTAATATTGTAGAACTGGTTTTGCTGGTCCGGACTGCAGGGAGTGTGCGCCAGCTTTCTTCGGCCAAGACTGTTCGAAGACGTGTGAGCCGTGCTTGAACGATGGCCACTGCGACTTTGGGCTGCTGGGCACCGGCAAGTGCATTTGCCAGGAAGGTTTTGACCCGTCGGCGCGCTGCGCAACGTGCTTGCCTGGGTACTATGGACCGAAGTGCCAGAAATGCCCAAGCTGCAATTTTCCTCACGGCAACTGCGACGACGGACTCACAGGGTCTGGCCGCTGCTCGTGCGCGGTCGGATTTGACGCGGACCGCAACTGTATGGACTGCATGGACTCGTTTTATGGTTCAACGTGTCGCCCGTGCCAGTCTTGCGACGGTGGAACCTGCAACTATGGCCTCTACGGAAACGGGGAGTGCATCTGTGCGGAAGGGTTTGCGCCACAGTCGCGCTGTACGGAGTGCTCTCAGGGTTTCTACGGCAAGACGTGCACACAGTGTCGCTCGTGTAACAACCATGGGCGTTGCAACGACTCGATCGACGGGGACGGCACGTGCATTTGCGATGAAGGCTACACTCCCGAGTCAAGGTGTTCGCTGTGCGACCAAGGATGGGACTTCAATCCTGTGACGATGAGCTGCCAGTGCGCTCCCCAGCATTTCGGTCAGCACTGCCTCTCATGCCCGATCTGTGCTCCGCACGGCCGCTGCAACTCAGGCTTCGACGGCGATGGGCGGTGCATTTGCGATCCAGGATGGTCCGACTCGAACAATTGCGTCGGATGCATGGATGGCTACTTCGGAGAGACGTGCGAGTCTTGCCGTAAGTGTGGCGAAGGACGGTGTGACGATGGGCTTCGCGGCTCGGGCAAGTGCAACTGCCATCGCGGCTGGAGCACCGAGAGCGACTGCTATGACTGCGAAGAAGGCTTTTTTGGCGAGAATTGTACTCCGTGCCCACGCGATTGCGGTCATGGGCGGTGCTCGAGCGGTCTCAACGGAACGGGAGAGTGCATTTGCGACGCCGGATGGCAACTCAAAGGAAAGTTGGCGTGCGCGACGTGCCTCGACGGCCATATCGGGCCGACATGCCAACTGTGTCCAGGGTATATTGACACGGGGCTGCCGTGCAGTGGCCATGGCCAGTGTGCTATGGCCGGTGTCGACGCGGTGTGCCAGTGTGACCCACGGTACGCAGGGTCCGCGTGCGAGATCTACGATTTCCCGTTCGCGATGGTCGCGATCCTCGGCGCAATCGCGTTGTCGACGCTCAGCTTCTGCATGTGCATGATGCGCCGGCTAGCGCGGCAGCCGCGCGCGCTGCGCACGACAGGACCGTACTTGAACCCAAGCAACAGCTTCTCGCGGTCCGACTACATGGAGATCTCGGATGTGGCCGATCTCGAGTACTTTGTGTCGAACGACAGCCGTGACTGGCTCATCCCGTTCGAGTCGCTCACGCTGCAGTTCGAGGTTGGCAACGGCACTTCAGGCCAGGTGTTCTACAGCCTGCTGCACTCTGGCGGCGGCAGTTCGGTTGTCGCGGTCAAGCGATTGTACAGCCCCATCACAGGCCAAGAGTACTTTCAGAGCTTCTTTCGGCGCGAGGTCAGCATTTTGAGCAGGCTGCACCACCCGAATGTTGTGCGTTTCTACGGTGTGAGCTACTACAACCGGGTGCTTTACATCGTGACCGACTACTGCCCCAAGTCCCTAAGCGGTATCATCGAGAACCCTTCAGCCAAGGGTCCGCTCGAAGAAGAGTTGTTCCTCAAGATCATCAACCAGATCGTCAGCGGCATGGGGTTCCTGCACAGCCGCAATGTCGTGCATCGTGACCTCAAGCCAGCCAACGTGCTCATCACGGAGAATGAGGACGTGAACATCTGCGACTTTGGGCTGTCGCGACTCATCGAACCGGACATGACGACGATGACAGCAGAGGTAAGTCTCAATTGTGTACATCTCGTAAAGAGGTCGATGGACTCATGTCGCTAGCACCTCGCAGGTTGGAACACCGAGCTACATGGCGCCGGAGATGGCGACGATGGGCGGTATCCAGTGCTCGACAAAGGGAGACGTGTATTCGTTCGGCATCTTGCTCTACTCGACGTGGTCGCGAAGCAAGCCGTACGGCGATCAGGGCATGAATCCGTTCCAGCTGGTAAGCACACGCGCACTCCGGCATTTTGTAGATGATGCTCGAGCGACGGACTGACGCCTCGATCTCTGTTGTCGTTCGCGTTGTAGATGACCGCAGTGGTGAACGGGCTTCGACCTGTCATCCCCATCAATTGCCCGCCTGGCCTTGCTAGGCTGATGCGCGCATGTTGGCACGGGACACCCGAGTTGCGGCCATCCTTCCCCGAGATCTCGCTGATTCTCAAGGACCCGTACCTCCTGTCCTCGATCTCGGAGGAGGATTATTTCTACCAGGATCCGCCGTCAGACATCGCCCAGTCAACGACGTCGAGCGCGGCGACGATCCCAGCAACGCGGTACCGACGGCCGAGTCGCGATAGCGTGGAGTCCGAGTCTCCGAATGGTGAGAGCATCGGAGCTGGGTACGCAACGTTCGGCGGCAGCGACAGGCGTCATGGGGACGGCGATGTCGATGAGGACGACGACGCCACGGAGCTCAAGCCGCTGCTGCCCTCTTCTCACGAAGACGAGCAGAAGCGATCACTATAGAATTGTTGGGAAAGAGACATAGGTTCATTTGGTGAGTGGAGGCTCTGCGCGGCGGGGTGCCGTGCGCTTTTGATCCCGTGCTGATCATTCTCCTGACCATGTCCGCTTGAGCAGGCTGGGAGCCGCTATGAAGCATCGGGCACCTCTGGGCAAAGCTTCTTCTTCTCTCCATGTTCGTCGCTCGCTCACGCCTCGCTCTTCCTTATCAGCGGAAGAGGCGGCGCAGGTTGCGGCCTCGAGCGAGAGGCCGACGCCGGTAGTATCGGCGATGTGCTTCGCGCAGGTGGCGCGGACGGATCGGGCCGGTCTCGCCGTTCTTGTCCATGATGCGGCGCGCTGTGGCCATCCATCGCCATACAACAACAACAGCAACAACGTTAGTGCATTGCTAGCATGTGCGACACAATGACACCACGGTCGTATTATACTATACCTTCGGCGGTGATCTCGCCGACGAACACCTTGGTCATGCCGGCCATGACGATCGCCATGACGTTCGTCACGCTCGGCACCCTGCGGTCGCTTCCCGACGCCTCTTGGATCGCCTGCGCCATACACTATCCATCACGATACTCGACTCTAGTCAGCGGTATCCATGACGGAGCAGTCCCAAGCGCATGGACGCACCCGCTTGACCGCTCCGCGCTCAAAGTGCGAGCGGCGGAACTGCTCGTGGCGACGCGCCTCCTCCTCCGGCAGGCTCCGCACCATGCGCAGCATGGACGCGCCGTCCGACGCGTCTACGCGCCCGGGATCCTCTGCGCCCTCCTCCTCGTCCTCCTCCTCGTCCACATCGATCGCAGACGCCTTGTCGTCCTCGTCCTCGTCGTCCTCCTCTTCCTCGTCGTCTGCCACCTCGTCCTCGTCCTCCTCGTCCTCCTCGTCCGCGGTACTCTCCTGCGGGTCGTCCTCGCTCTCGCCTAGCCGCGCCCGCTTCTTCGTCTTCCCGGGCGACTGGCGCTTGGACTTGCCGACGCTCGCGCCGGCGGACGCGACCGAGTCCGCCCGCGGCTTTCCATCCGGCTCGTCCTCCTCGTCCTCCTCCTCGTCCTCTTCCGTCATGCCCGTCTCCTCCACGCTGTCGTCCGCCTCACTCACCACTGTACTAGAGATACCGGCGCGTCCATCCAGGATGGACGGGCGCGCGCTCGACGTGGCGGCCGCCGCCGCAGCGCCGCCGCCTCCTCCGATCGCCTCCATCTTGAGTGGTAATAAGTGTTTGTGCGTTGCTGCAATATCAAATTTAGTGTGGACCACATTATACATCACTTTGACCCTAACATACAACTTTGTACATCAATTTATGGAGATGACGCGTCAGCTGATACGCACCCACTTCAACCGCGACCGCGTCCGACCGCGTCCGCCGACTACGACCCGACACTGACTCAACCGTGCGCCGCATTTGCAATTCCAGTACCTACACTGACCGACTGAGCGTATCCACAATAAATCTGTCGCTTCGAACCTTCACGGGTCTCGTTGCTGTTGCTGCTGCTGGTGGTTGCATGGCTGCTGCTGCTGGGTGGAGGAAGGCGCGTCGCGCCGGCGAGAGGACGCGCTCTCGTTCAAGCGCTGCTCCTTCCGCAACTTGCACTGCAGAATCCCCTCCATCACCTTCAGATGCCGCTCGCCAAGGTCGAGCATCCGCTCCATCGCGTCCTCCTGGCGACGACGCATTTCCGACACCTCCGTCGTCAGTGAAGTCATGAGGTAGCGCGTCGAGGACGACTCGTTCGTGCGCATCTCCGATAGCTGCTTCGACAGCACGCCTGCAAGCCGGTCGATCGCGTTGATCAGCGTCGGATCGTGCACGATAACTGTTCGATGTGGGGTGTCCGCCATTCCTACGGTTCGAGTGGTGCGCATCAGTCGTTAGCCCAGCTTGCTTGTGTGGTCTTGAAGCGCATGGCGTTAATTCAGGCTCCACATACCTTCACGGTTCGCGGTCTTGGCTTCGGTCATGCGCTTCTTCTTCTTCTTCTTCTTCTCCTTGACAGCGGCGTCGCTCGTCCCCCGCTTCGTACGCGACGTGGTATACACCTCGCGCAGAGTTCGCCAGTATTGATCCCGGGCGGAACGACCAGGGCTGCCGCGCATTTCCTCTTCCTTCGAGCTGTCCGTCGCTTCGTCTCGCTCCCATGACTTCCGCTTCCTCGACATCCGTTCACTTCGGCTTGGCGCGACGGAGTCAGTTGCGTGCTCTGCTTCGTGCGCTTGCCTAGAAACTGATTGCTGCTGTAGCCTCTCAGACGGTGGTTGCTCTCTACAGACGCCGCGCGATTGTCCTTGGTCGTGAGGTTGGGAGTCTCGAGAACTCGTTTTGCTTCCACTCGTCCACCCTGCTTGGCTTATCTAGCTCGTACAAGAGCGGCACACACACACACATACACCCAGTGAGCACACATTCCAGCGCCACACCGAGCACAGCGCAACGACTTACATGTCCGTCGCCATGCATGTCGTTCTGAACAGGAGTCGGGTTGTTGGAGCCTGAGAGCTGCGCGACAGTCCCAGCCGGGCGGATAAACAGCCGCTCGTTCCCGCTGACCCTCCGGCGCAGGTCCTGCTCCGACATTTCGTTCGCCAGCATCGGAGCGCGAGTAGGCGGCGGAGGTGTTGACATTCCGTCTGAGCGGCGGCGCTGTAAGCTCGGGAGGTGGTGCGCGAGAGGTGTCTGAGGCCTTGGCTCTGCGTCGTGGGGGTCTTGCGGCGGCGCGTGACGCAGCGACGTCAAGTCTTGCAGACTCGACGAGTTGGGAAGCTGTCCCCGCTGCGCAGCAGTGACTGCCAGTCCGTACCGTGCCGCGGTCTCCGGGTGCTGCGGATGCCGCGGATTATGTTGCTGTGGCTGCTGGTGGTCGGGATGCGGGCGCGTCGATGCTGCGGCGGCCACCTCCGCCCGCGCGGCCGACTCCGCCGCGCGCTTTTGCATGCGATGCGAGTTGGTGCGCTCCTTGTGCACCTCCCAGGCGCGGGTGCGGAAGATCGAGTTCATGATGACCGGCTTGGGCTTCTTGCCGCCGTGGACGGCATAGTGCACGTGGCACACCTTGCACAGCACGAAGCGGCCTTCGTCGTCCAGACTGAGCACGTCCGGGTCGGACAGTATGCTGGGGGGCCACGCCGTCGCTCGCTGCTTGGGCATGCGATGCTTGTACTCTCTGGTGACCCGTCCGCTGTCTGCGTTGGCCTCGCTCTCCTGCCGAGGCCGCTGCTTCTGGTTATGGTTCGCTGTCTGCTGTTGCCCCGCCGCGGTCGCTGGCGACGGACGAACACTCTCGCCCGAGGCTCTTGTTGCTGCTGTTACTGTCGCTGCTGCTGCTGCTAGCTGCGCCGCCGCGCGCTTGGCTTCGCTCGTGCTGGTCGGTCGAGGCTGCTGCGTCGACAGCGCGCGCTGGGTCTGGTCGTCGGCCGGAGGGACGTCAGCAGGGAACGACATGCAGGAGCGCGGAGCTCCAGCCCTCGCGCCGGGCGCGTCGTCGCCCGTTCGTCGCGGCCTGTTCGCCTTGGCCGAGAAGCGAGCGAGCGCGCGCGCGTGGCGTTCGTTCGGTTCGTTCTCGCCTGAAGCGTACTGTCCGATACAGAAACCAAGTGATTAGTTAGTTCTTAGGGCGAACAAACAAACCAACACTGTGGTGGCCCCAGTTTGTGTGGGCGACCGAGTGTCCGCCCTCTCGCAGAACAGCGGAACAGGACGCGTTCGCGAGACAGCAAGACTGTTCGCAGGCCGCGCGGGTGTCCCGGCCGCCTCTCGGCGCGCGCAGGGGCCTAAAGGCGCCGCACGCGCCGCCTTCCAGGCCGCCGGGACCGCCGGGACCGCGGCCGTCGCCCGTACTCGCCAGCCGCCCATGCGCGTGGGTTACCTTGGCGAAGGTGGCGGCGTCGGCCTTTCTTCTTACTTCGGCCGACGGTGTTTCGTTTCTTTCGATGGATAAGGGAGGAACGGTCAGTTAAGTTGCGCGAAGGATAAAAGTCGCCGCCTTTTTTGCTGCCTTCAAGCTCGAGCATCACTTGATCAAAGAATAAAGCAAGCGTTCCGCAACATTAGGTAAGCGACAGAGTCCACGACCACGACCGACGGCCACGCGCGCGCGCATGGAGGAACGGGCCGCCGCGTTCGCGCGGACGCTCGCTTACGCCGACGCGGACGCGCAGCTCCGGCGGACGCTGCTGCAGCGCAAGTGCGAGGAGCTGGAGCGCGTGCTGCGCGTGCTGGAGGGGCCGGCCGCTCGGTCGGCAAGTGGACAGCAGGAGCTACGAGCGCCGCCATCGAGCGACCAGCTAGTCGCGGAGGTCGGCCAGTCGATCCAGGACGCGATCGGCCGCGCCAGGCGGATCCGAGATGAGCTGAAGGGGCGCAATAGAGCAGACAGCGAGTCGGAGGAGGACGAGGAGCGCCAGGAGGAGCGGACCGCGGCCGATGGCGCGCTGCAGGGCATCCTCAGCATGGCTCGATCGATCCGCGATACCCAATCTCTGAGCGACGCGCAGCTTCCGCGAAGAGCGGAGCATCCGTCAGAAGCGACTGGTGTCGAGACAAGAGCGCCTCAGGGAGCGCGGATGCACCTCGAGTACCCGCGCAAGCTCAAGTTCCTGGTGGAGCATCTTCGAGACAAGCGGGACGAGCCGTTCCGGGCCGCGTTCTGCTGCAAGGTGAGCGAGCACATGTCCATGAGCGCAGCGCGGCGCAGAGCGCTCGAGGGGTCGGCTGGCGCCGAGAAGATGCGCCTCGACATGCCTGCCGCTCGTATACAGGTATCGTTCCCGAAGCAGGCCGAGCGACTCGCCCGCGCGTACGCGAGACTTGCGACTTTTATCAACGACAAGCTCTCGCCCGACTCCGTCGAGTTCCAGAGCGCGATCCAATCCTCGACGCTTCCTCGGCTGCTTCCATTATGCGCTCGGATGAAACTGGTGCGTAGTTGGTGCGAACATTTGGGGGTGTGGTGGTGGTGGGGGAAGCGCAGCGAATGCTGTTATCTTACGAGTATGGGCGGCGTGATGAAAGTCAAGGCGACGCAAATGCAGCGAGTGCTCGACTTCGAGAGGGAAGACCTTTCGAGGCGCGCTCCACCGCGTCCGTCACTATCACCAGTACGTTGTCATACCCCTCGTCCGGCTGCTTGGGTTGGAGCTGACGTTGGAGCTTGGTCGTGACACTGACTCAAGGCCGCAGTAGCTCACCGCAATACAACACTAGCGAGGATCCGGCGCAAGCGGCCCATCGACGCGGCTGCTGGCAACGCTACGCTGTCGAATCTGCCGCTATCAAGCTCGGCAGTGTTTGCGTCCGGCGCCGACCGCGAGCGCGATCTTCTGGACTCGCTTCAGGACGCGTGGGTAGCGACCGAAGGCGACCCGCTCTCCTCCTCTTCTGCCGTGTATCCGTCCAAGCTGCGAGAAGTGGTTCTCAACGAGGCGTCCAACCTCGTCCTGACGGCGTTCAAGCAGCTCATTGTCTCCTCGGACCAGCCGCTGCGAGATAGCGACGTCGCGAGTATGATGCGGCTGGTCCGGCTCGTCGACTCCATCGCGCTTGCTCGTGGCCGGCGGTACCGCAGCATCGTCGCCCCTCCCGAAGCGACAGCTAGCTGAGCTGGCCTGGATTCTACCCACCCGCTCAGGTAGGAGACCGACTTGCTCTGGAAGTATCTACCCATGAAGCACCGGCGCGCTGCGACCTCGGAGCATAATGCTGGTCATGTGTTGCAACTGTGTGTGACGTGGTCGACCGCCAAGCAGCGCACGGAAGAGCCATTATGCTGTTTGAGAGGGTCTTGATCCAGTGGAGTCTATACTCAACGCTCGACGAGCGCAATCATGACCGACTTCATCATTCTATTTGACAGGGGCTGGTGTCTATTCAGAGAGACACGCGGATTGGTTCCTGCCTGTTCAGGAGTTTCGTGCGTGTCCATCGCCTCATTCGTCAAGTTCCCAGCGCTCCAGCATCTCCACCGCGCCTGTTCTCACGCGCGGGCGTCCAAGGCAGGATGAAGACCGTCAGGTCAGCGCACGGCGCGCCGCTGCCGCGCTCGAGAGCCTCCAGCGGCGGCGGTGGCGCCTTCTCCCCTCGGTACCGCGTTCTCCCGGGAGCCGACACCCCGTGGAAGGACTCGGACCGGCTGGCGCAGTTCGTCGCCAATGTCGCCGGCGGATCGCTCGTCGTCATTGGCACGGCCACGTACGTGGCGCAGGCCGTCACCGCGGCGATCCCGGAGTCTCCGCCCAGCGTCTCGGAGCTGCTGCAGCGCTGCCTCGCTCGGCTCTTCGAGCTAATCGCTGCGGTTGTCCAGGAGGCGTGGGCCACGGGCGTCTTCTACCTATCCCAGCGGTACTCATACGACGACCTACTGGCGAACCCGCACGTGATGGCCAAGCCGCTGGCGGTTGTCGCGTCGGCCCTTGCGATGGTACTCGTGGTCGTCAAGTTCAAGTCCGTCGGGTGGTTCTGCGGACTGCAGATCGTCATCATCATCCAGTGGGTCGTCGCGCTCTACCAAATGCTGCGCATCGCCGTGTCGCTGTCGCTCTACCTGACCGTCAAGGACTTCAAGTTTAGCGTCTCGATCGTTAGGCGCGTGTTCACCTCGGTCTTCCGCGTGCGCGGCAAGCAGATTGAGCTGCTGCGCCAACTCATGAAGACGACCAAGAGCTACCCGGAGTGGGCGCAAATGGCGCGCCACCTCGACATCCTCGAGGGGAAAGAGGACTGGAAGGTCAAGATCGACCGCGAGGACCTGGAGTACTGCGACTTTGCGCAGGTCGAGCGCAACATCGCGACGCTGACGCGAGTGATATCGGCGCAGCCCGTCAACATTGAGGAGCTCAAGTACGTCGTAGCGTCGCACGTCATGCGGAACGAGCTGGGCATCGACGCACCGAACCTGCACTTGGACTGCCACTCTGGTACGAAGAAGCTCATCACCGAGTACAACCAGCTCGTCATCGAGGCCCTCGATATGCTCGCGAGCGCGTCCTCGGATGTGTTCCCCACCGACGACAAGCTGCGCTTCTTCCGACACCTCAAGTTGTCGTTCGGGTCGACAGCGCTCTGTCTCAGCGGCGGCGGAGCGCTCGCCATGTACCACATGGGCGTCGTCCGCGCGTTGTTGGAGGCGGATTTGCTCCCCAACGTCGTGTCTGGGTCGTCGGGAGGCTCCATCATCGCGGCGTTCATCGCGTGCAAGACCAAGCAAGAACTGCTTGACCGCATTTTAGTGACGGATGTGTCGACGAGGTACTTCCCGCTTGGCATCCGCTGGTTCCCGCCGCTCCTCGAGCAGCTGGCGCACTGCATCAAGACGGGCTTCCTCATCGAGTCGTCGACGTTCGAGCGCACTACGGCGCACTACTACAGCGAGCCGATGGACGAGCCCTCCAAGATCATGTACTACACCTTCCAGGACGCGTTTGAGAAGACGGGGCGTCACGTGTGCATCACGGTCTCTGCGTCGGATATTACGGGCCACAAGGGCCCGAAAAAGCTGCTACTGAGCCACATCAACACGCCCCACGTGCTGCTGTGGAGCGCCGTGGCCGTCTCGTGCTCGCTGCCTGGCATCATGAAGGGCAAGCAACTCATGGCGAGGGACTTCAACGGCAACACCGTGCCGTACAACTCGCTCGACAAGGAGTGGGTGGATGGCAGCATCCAGCACGACCTGCCGATGGAGACGATGGCGAGCCGCTTCGAGGTGACCAACTTCATCGTCTCGCAGGTCAACCCGCACGTGGTCCCGTTCGTCGGCGACGAGATCGACCGGCCCGAGTTCCGCAAGAGCGTGTTCCACAAGCTCGAGAGCGTGATCGCGGGCGACGTGCGCCACCGACTCAAGATGCTGGCGTTCCTCGGGCTCTTCCCCAAGATCTACGGCCACCAGTTCAGCTCGTACCTCAAGCAGAACTTCTCGGGCAACGTGACGCTCGTGCCCGACTTCATCTTCCTCGAGGCCGTCGGCATCAAGGCGATCCTGAACCCGACCGTGGAGGACATGACGCGGTACATCGAGGGCGGCCAGCGCACCGTGTGGCCCAAGCTCGCGTACATTGGCCACCTGAGCAGCATCGAGAGGTGTCTTGACGGCCACGTGGAGAGGCTGAGACCGGAGCTGGCTGCCACGGCCGGCGCCGGTGACAAGGTCGAGACCTGGCACGCACGCGGCGGAGAAGTGCACCACCACTAGCGAGCAGGCATACTGTGTTGAAGACTTCCATTGAAAAAAATCATGTCTCGACTTTCTCGAGCGATGACGCTGTCCGTAGACTGTAAATTCGAGAGAGATCGCGTCCATTATGACGAAATTTTAACGTCATTTACTGAATATATTACTTCGCCGTGGCATGGACACGCGCGCCGATCCGTTGTGTGTCTTCTTGTCCCGAACAGGCAGGGCGTCCATTACGGTGGGGGCACGGGCGTAGACAATACACTCTCGACGGCGAGCTTGGCGGAAACCACTCGCCGTCCCTTGCTGACTGCGAAAGCTTCCCCATCGTGGCCGTGCCGGCTACTGTCTTCGTTCGAGCGGTGCGTCGACGTCGACGCTCTGGTCCTTTTCCCCCAGCCGCGTTCACTCCTGGCACTTGATTTGACGATACGCTTTCGCGGTTATCTTTGGTGCCTGTGGCCACAGTTGCGGTGACGGGCAGGCAGTTCGAATTCGCCCGTGATCGATCGTCCACGACGGCCGCTGCTATCCATCGATACAATCCAGCCAGCGTCCCGGTGGCGGGCGGATCGGACTCGGGCGGCGGCGCAAGGCAGCTTGTTGGGTTCTTTGCGTGTGGGTTATTTCTTTTATTCTTTTCCTGGCGTCGGCCGAAGAAGCGCGTGGAATTCTCCCGCGATCGGCGGCTGGCTGTGCACTCCGTCTAGCGGGTACACTAGATAAGACGGCGGCGATCTCACTGCGCGACTTGCTCTGTGTCGTGGCGTGCTTGATGGCTGCAGCGACCGCGGAGAAGGATAAGCAGGGCTCTAGACGCTTGGCGGTTCTTGTTCGACGGGGGGATAGATAGCAGCGGCGGCGGCGTCACTTCGCGGCCATCTTGTTCGGCTGCTGATCCGCCCGCGAATCGGAACAGAACGCAACAGAACACGGGCGACAGCGAGGGACAAGGAGGGACGACAGACTCGCAGGTGAGGAACGAACGACGGGGAACGAAGGATGCCCAAGCGCAAGGCGAGCGCGTGGCCCGCGAGCATCCTGGGCGACCCAGACGTGCTCAGTCTGGACGAGGAGGGCCGCTTCGTGCTGTGCAAGATCTGTCACGTGCACTACGCCGTGCACGGCGGCAAGCGACCCAAGCCCGTGGTCATGAACTCCAACTTCCGCACGCGCGCCTGGGACGTGCACAAGCTGCGCACCAACTCGCACCGCGTGCAGCGCGACCACGAGCGCGCGCGCCGCCAGCAGGCGCAGCTACAGCTACAGCAGGAGCTCCAGCGGCAGGAGCAGGAGCAGCGCGGGCACGAGCGCCAGAAACAGGAGGCGAGGCGCGCGCAGCAGCAGCACCCTCGGGCGGACAACTCGTCGGCCACGTCGTCGTCGGCCACGTCGTCTCAGCTGTCGACGACCACGACCAGCAGCTTCAGCAGAGAGGGCAGTGGCGGTGTGGCTGGTGCGGACGCGAACATTGCCTTACAGAGCGACGCTCCGCAGTCCCCGCCGCGTGAGATGGAGCTTACGCAGAACGAGCAGCAGCAGCAGGAGGAGCAAAAGCAGGAGGCAGTCGGCACGCTGCGACAGCGCGAGCACAGGCCGGCGCTCGTCGGCTCGGTGCCTTTGCCGCCTCGGACTGGCGAGGTGGACGAGTACAAGACCGTGGCCGCCGCGTCGGTGGTTGCGACGCTTCGAACCCCCTTCCAGCTGCCTCGTCGTCCTGAAGCGAGCTCAGCGCCGGCAGACAACAGAGTGCGCGAGGGCGAATCGCCTTGGATTTCGTCCACGCAGATGGAGGGGATGGTTCGGTGGCGCGCCATGCACGACAACGTGAGCCGTGCGCTACGCACGGAGCCAGCAAAGCGTTGGAAGCCCAGCAACCAGAGCGGGTCGTCCGAGAGTCGCAGCGCGACTGCCAGCAGCAGCAGCGGCGGGAACGCTACAGCCGGGAGCGGCGACAGTGCCGGCGCGCCTCGAGCGACCGAGTCGTACTCGCGGCGCGAGCTGCGCGCGGCGAACGCGCTCGCGCGAACAGAGGAGATGACTGGCAACAACCACGAGATGGTGGCGCGCAAGCTCAAGTCGCTGAATGACCAATACCGCGCGCGCAACTTGCGGCCGGAGGACACGGCGACGTTCCTGGACCCGTCCAGCTCGGCGTACAAGACCTTCTGGGGGACTTTTCGCGACGTCTACAGCTCTCGGGCGGGTAACAATGTCGGCGCGACGAGTGCGGATGCGTATTCCCAGCCGACGCGCCACCATCACCACCACCACCACCACTATGCTGAGCGCCACCACGAGCATGAGAGGGCTCCTCGACATCACGCAGCGAATCCCTCGAGCCACGCTCTGAACCCAGCGGCAGCAACTAGGACGGCGACGCGCGAACCAAGCCCGCCTGAAAGCTTGCCCGACAGTAGCGACGACGCACTGGACGAGCAAGAGCGGCGGGAAGAACCGCCGCGGCCGCGAATGGAACAGGCCGAGGACCAGACTCCGCGTACGTGGCAGGTGGCGCACGACATGATGCTGGCCGGCGCGTTCGACCGGCTCACCGACTCTGTGTCGACGCAGCTGTCGGAGCTGTTCAGCCACGAGACCAAGGACCGCCACAGCACGCTGGCGGCGCTAACCACGGCGGTCGCAGAGCTCGGGACGCGCCAAGGATACGCGGTCGACCGGCTGCTCGACCTGCAGGAGCGGCATCTCGAGACGATGGAGGACATCCTGCAGCACAAGCTTTGGCAAGAGAGCAGGCTGCAGCGAGAAGAGGACGCGCAGCAGGAGGCGAAGTGCGAGGAGATGAAGCAGGAGGCCGACGACAGATGACACGTGGCAGTAAATGGCGAGATCAATGTCCAAAATACAGTAGAGGCTTGTTCGAATGACAGCGAGCGACTTCATCTTCGTAATGCATCAGCATCACCAGCGAGAAGTTCATGTTAGCGGGAGGGAGGAGCTCCGTCCCGAGGAGATGAAAGCTCATTCATAGTCTAGCGACGATGTCTGCGATCCCGACTGCGACTCTGGCTCTTGCTGCGACTGCTGCTGCGACTGCTGCTACGACTCCGCGACCGGTGGCGACGACGGCGTCGATGGCCGCTGCGACTGGCCCCATTGTCACGGCGATCCCTGCTTCGTGATTCACCTCGACTGCGCTGTTGATCTCTACTGCGTGACCGATCGCGCGTTCTCTCACTGCGTCCACCTCGCCTATCGCGGCAAGTGCATCGTTAGCAAGTGGAGAGGTTGCGTACAACCATAGCAGGTAATGACTCCGTACCTGGGACGCGAGCGGGACCGTGACTTCGACCTCGACCGGCGGTCTTGACGACGACGTTCCTCGCGCTCTACCCGGTTAGATGCGGGCTTCCTGTCACGGCCGCGCGCTTCGTCGGCTGGGCCGCCTCCTAGCTGTTTCCGGCGTTCCCGCCGCAGCTCGGCTATCGCCTTGACCTTCTTGCGGATCTGGACGTACCCGAGATGGAGCTTGCCGCCAAAGTGGTCGGCGAGTCGGCGGTCGCTATCGAATATGCTCAGGAAGGCGCCGCACACATCGCACACGCGGAGCTTCTGGTTCGCAGCGGCGCTCCCATGCGGCGTCTTGCCGCCGCTGCTGCCCGTAGCGCCGTCGGGCGGGCTCTCGGCGTCAAGCTCGTCGCTGCCGTCGCCCCCAGTCGAAGCGGTCTCCAACTTGACGGCCTTGGCCTTGGCGTCGACGTCCGCTTTCTTCAGTTTCAGCTCCTCGACCTTCTTCATGAGCTCCAGCGACTTGTCCACCTCGCCCTCGTTCCCTAACACCGCCATCACGAGACGCGTTCAGAGCGGCATCAAGACAGCAACAAGACGACGGCCAGCGTCCTCACCGGCCTCCTCGGCTTGCTGCAGTGCGTCCTGGATCTCCGCCGTGAGCTCCAGCACCTCCTTCGAGGTCTCGCTTAATGGCAACTGCGGCTTGGCGGCGGCGGCGGCCTCCTGCTCCTCGAGCCGCCGCTGCGCGCGGCCGATCTTGCGGTCCACCTCCGCCAAGTACTTGGTCAGCACGCGCTCGAGCTCGAGCTCGTACCCGCAGTCGCGCGCGCGCTGTTGCGCCTCGTACGCGGCCTTGAGCTTGGGCAGGTGCAGCTGCGCGCACGCGCCGAGGTCCATGCGCGTGTTCTGGAACAGCTCGTGCGGGCACAGACCGCACAGGAAGGGCTTGCACACGCGCGGGTGCCGGAAGTCCGCGATGTCCTCCTCCGGCCGGTCCCCGTCCCGGTTGCGCCCCATGAGGCTGTCCAGCAGCGCGCGCTGCTCGTCCATGGCGGCCGTCGGCGGATCCGGCCCCGCCGGTCGCAAGTTGCCTTGCTGTTTGGTGTGTGTGGGAAACCCCAAGCGCAAGTGAATGACTTACTGCGAGTATGGTGCACGTTTTCGATGTCCATTACAGTCTCGTCTTGACAAATATTCACAGTATAGCATAGATGTACTCACGTCTTGACAGTAATTTAGAATATACGTCGAAAACGACCCGAATAGTGCGCTTATCTTGCGTTATCCGCACTGGGCGACAGGACGCAAGACGCAGGACGCACGAGGCGCTTTTGGCACTGCCACCGCCAGCGGGCTGTGGAGCATGTACATACATGTATCACCCGAGAGAACCAACCCACTGGGCTTGAATGAGCGGAGCTGGCCGTGCTCATTCCGCGTGATGTGTGTGTGGGTCCTTCGTCAGGCGACAGTACCCACCCACCTGTCACAGGGCTACCAACGAGATACGAAATAGCGCTTCACGATCGTAAACCCACCTCCCTCCTCCTTCATTTCCTGCATTACGACTGTTCGTCAAGCCTAGAACCAGCAATAAACAGACGCTAATTCGCCTCCAAGATCGCCCTATTTCGCAGGGAAAGATCACGGCCCGGAGAGAAAGGCCGACCGGCCGACTTCGTTTGACTGCCCGACCGCCACAACGGCAACGTCGGCGGAGACAAGAGACGCCGCGCGGCCTGGAGAGGAAGCCAGCCGCGGCGCCCGACCGCCCGACCCGGCGGCTCCTCCAACGCGTCTCCCGACTTGCGGTATCAGCAGCGCGGCCATGCCCTCAACAGCCTCGGCGGCCGAGCCTGAGGGCCGATCCGAGGCGCTACACACGGCGGCGGCGGCGGCGATGGCGGCGGCGGAGATGACCCCAACCGAGCAGGAGCCGCCACCGCAGCCGACAAGTCAAGCATCAAGGACAGGGAGTGACAGGAGAAGCCCCGCGTCGAACGAGCTGGGCGAGCTGCTCCTGACGGCGTGGCGAAAGGACAAGGCCGACCCAGCGGACCTGGCTCTCGCGAGAAAGAAGCGCCCGAGATCCAAGAGCCGCGCCGTACTGGCGGTCGCGGTGGGCTTCATCCTGCTCTCCCGCGCCGCGCTCAACACGGGCCTGCCGCCGCGCGTGAACGACCTTGTCGGCGGGATTTTGCTGGTCGCGAGCGCCGGCGCGACGTATCTGTGCGCGTGCGTCGCGCTTGCGTGCTGCTCTGGCCAGCTTGGAGAGGTAGGCGCGCTGCTGCTGGACCGCTCGAACCCCGCGTCCTGGCAGCGCGAGCGCCTGCGCTTCTTCCTCGAAGTCTGCACGTGGATGGCCGCCGTGTGGTACGCCTACACGGCGCTACTGAGCGGCTGGCTCGCGATTCTGGGCGGTGCTCTAGTGGCCGCGGCGCTAGCATTGACCACCGAGCTTGCGCGCGCGTATCTCCAGTGCGTCGAGGAGCGCGTCAGCCGCGAGAATACGCCCACGCTTGGACGCGTCTTGTGGCTCAAGGTGGTCGCGTCATACGCCGGCGTCGGCTACGTCATCACTGCGACGTGGCGCAGTCTGCAAGGGTTCGTGCTGGCGACTCCGTTGGACGGTGCGCAGTCAGTCGACGAGCTTGTGTTCAACTACCTGCTGATCACGCTGGTCGGCGTGTCGTTGATTGTCGCGAGCGAGCTGCTGCTCTTGTGGGAACCCACTCGCCGACTCGGTATCGTCCTCCAGGCACGGATTGTGGACGCTCGCGTAAACTGGGAAACGCACCCGTGGCGATCCGTCGCTGAGGTTGCGGGCACCTTTGGCGCGACGGTGTGGTACTACAATGCCAGTCACGACATGCTCGTGTCGCTGCAGCTTGGCACGGCGTGTGGCGTCGCACTTATTCTAGCCTCTGAGCTGCTACTCCCATCGGCATCCTACCCGTTGTTTGCTCAAAGCCCTCACTCAGAGACCCTGCCATCGGACCACTGGATCAAGTTGGCCCCGCCAGTCGTCATGGTGGCTTACTTTTGCATCAAGGTGTACGACGCAGCCGTTATGCTGGTGGATATTTCCTCGTCGTCGACGACTTCGGTGGTTTGGTGGTGCATCAGCATGGCGACGCTCTTTCTGACGACTCTCGCAATCTCTGGTGCACGTGTCTCCATCCCAGACGTTGCTCGCGTGTGTAAGCGAGTCGCCGGGAAAGCTTGCGTCATTGGCATCACTGCACTCGCGTTTCGACTGTGCCACGGGTTTCCTGGGATTGCATTCTCGTCGCTGCTCTCGGTGTTCAGCGTTGCTCTGTCGCAAGAGTGCTGGTACGAAGTCGAGAAACCCATGCCTGCGGCTGATCTCAAGCGACCCCGCAAATGCAGTAGCACCAACTGCGTCGTCGAACACGATGCGGTTCCAGTCGTGATGGACGTCGATGTTGACTCATATGCGAGCTTCCTCGTTGCGTACGTCCGTCGCGAGTACCCATACTTCTACAAGCGCGTCACCTGGACCTTCATATCGTTGGTGATCGTGTCTGCGATTGAGTTGTGCTCGGTGGCGATTCGAGTCTTGCAGCAAGACGAGTTCTCAGTCTCGCTTTCGCAATTGTCGGCGGGCAACGTCGCTCTTTCTGCGACAGTCGGGTATTGGACTAGCCCGCTCCAGCACGAGCTGCATCCAGATGTGCTGCTGCGCTCCGGTGTGGATCTCTTCAAGAAGCGGTGGGAACTGTTCCCGTTGCATGCGTTTGTTGAGCTCGCGATCTTCGTTGGAGTCTTCACGGGGACATTTGCTGCAACGTCGACCGTTTTCAGCTCGCTGACACTCGCGGCTCTGTCAGGGATTGTCGTCTCTGTCGGTGGTCACTGGCTGTGTACGCGGCTCAATCTCACCGTGGGAAATCGCGTGCGTATGCAGCTGACGGCTACGTGTGCGCTCATCTTCTGTCTGATCTTCTTCTCCTACACATCGGTGGTTTGGCTGCTGTCGATCTACCACTACTTTGATAGTATCGAAGCCGCATTCTGTCTGGCTTCATTGTCGGGGGTGTTTTTCTTGGCATCAAGCGAAGTGTTCCTGCTTTGGGAGCCTACGCGAGAGATTGGGCGTCTCCTGCAGCACCGCGTGACCCATGCTCGGGACAACTGGAAGACGGAGCCGCTGCGCTCGTTTCTCGAGCTCTTCACGTGGCTGGCTGTTGTGTGGGGCTCGTTTGCGCTCTACGATGACTTGCTGCTAGCGCTGCAGCTTGGCACGTTCTCCGGGATTGCTGTGACGCTGTCAGGGGTGTACTTTCGTCGGAATCGGTCGAGGATCATCGCGTGGGGCGAGCGGTATAAGCTGATCGAGAAGCGAGCACACCCGCCTTCACCCATCCCAAGCGAGTCCAGCGACGAGGACGATCCTGAAGACGTAACAACAACGAGTAGCTCGCCCCGCCCTCTCTCGGTGATGCTCCTGTTCGCATACATCGGATCGGGGACATTCCAGTGGATATTCGAAAATATTCGCAGCCTCGAAGTGACAGTGCTTCTTGCGACCATCGCGGGCATCGCGTTCCTCTGCTTTGCCGACCTCTTGGTACTGTTCAAGCCAACTCGGTGGGCTGGTGTGATTCTTCAAGATCGGTTCTTGAACGCGTGGCTCAACTGGCAAGAGTACCCCGTCCGGTCATTCGTGGAACTCGGATGCTTTCTCGGCGTGATCTACGGTAGCTACGCGACCTATGGCAACCTGGTTGTCGCAACACAAGTCGGGACACTTTCTGGAATGCTCGTCGCGCTGATCGGTGAGCAGGTGCGCAGCCGGGCACATGCAGTCCCGCTTGATGGTACGTTATTTTGCCAGCTCGGTTCCGTTCCTCGAACTGTTTGCTGTCTGACACCTTGGCTTGTCTTCGTCTCCACACGCAGATGCTGCAATGAAAGAGATCGCCAAGGTCCAGATCCTGCCGCTGCCAGTAATGGCGTTGCTGGGCCTCGTTGGCGTGATCGTGTTCAACACGATCTACACGTATCTACGGAACATCGAAGTGACGTTCCTGCTTGCCACGACGAGTGGAGTCGTCTTTGCGCTGCTTGGTGACATGTTCGTTATCTGGAGACCAACGCGCAAGGTCGGTCTGATTATGCAAGACCGGATTCTTCACATGCGAAGAAACCTCGAAGAACACGGGCAGCGGTCGTGTGTTGAGTGGACCGCTCTCACAAGCGGCTGGTATCTATCTTATAGTTACCTTTGGCCAAGCGACTTGCTTATAGCCGTGCAATTTGGCACAACCACGGGCATCTTTGCATGCGTGTTTGGCGAGATGATCGTGGAGTACCTCGCGGAAGTCGAGCGCGAACTAGTCGCGAGTCTGTCTACGAAAATGGCGCTTGAGTACGTGCTATGCATGGGTTGTGTTGATGTGGCCGACCTCTAACTTTACTGTTTGTGATTTGTATTGCAGCACTCAGAAGGAGAGTCCGCTGTTGAGTCTACCATTCGAGGTGCAATTCCACGTCGCGAGATTTCTCTCACCCGAAGACCTGCTGGAAACTCGCGCCACTTGCCACAAGGTGAACAACATGATCCGCGCCGAGTCGGCTCGATTCTGGATCCACGCGAGTCTGCGGCGTAATTCTCGCGACCGTTCTCTCAGCCGAGAACGCTCTCGGAGTCATAGTGCGCGATTCGGAGCCGGGGGACAGGTCCGATCGCTCATCTACGAAGCTGTCACACTCGTGCTGCCCATGATCTTCGGGACAAGGTACTACGCGATGCGCTGGCTCTGCATGCAATGCTGCTGCTCCGACGAGTGCCACTAACCGCAATCTGTGCTGATCTTTGCTGGAACAGAGATCCTCAATACGTGCTGACGTCAGGGCACAAAGTGAGCCTAGCGCTGAAGTGGGTTTACCTGAACGCGAACTGGATCCGTGGACAGAAGCTGCCTGCACTGGAGCTGGACACCGAGTTGTCGGTCATTTCGTACGTCGCCCACGCGCTCGGTTCTTGATGAATCACTCTTGTCTAATTGGCTCGTTCTCATGGCATACAGATTGACTCCTGGCGATGTTGCTTTTGAAGTGTTCCGTCACATGCCGGACAAGGTAAGTTAAAGTGCTTGATGCATTCAGAGGGTGCTGTTGTTTGTTTGAAGAATCGACTGACGACGTCGAACGGTGCTGCCCATGTTAATGTGATTAACAGAGCTACCTGGGCATCGTCGTTACCCGCGACGACCTGCGTGCAATGGTGCGCCTTGACGTCCCCGTTGGCGTGTACAGTAAGATCCAGACGGACCCGTTCAGCTTTGTCGCGGCCGAGACGCTGTCAACGCTCGAAGTGTTCTCGAACTGGCACCTGGCCGTCGTCGCGTTCTTCACCATGACGCTGATCTTCATCGGCCAGTACGGGAGTGACCTGCTGCGCGCGTACGTGTTCCCACCGTCGTTCAGATGGTGGGGGGTACGCTGAGCTGGACTCGAGGTTCCGACCCTGGTTGTCGCTCGCCATCTTCGATCCCGATCCCGACCGCGACCAGGACCCCCGAAACCATCCGGTACGCTTGCACAATGCACGCAGCTTTTGTCGCTCCTTCACGAGCTAGTTTCGCCGTGGCGAGGTCACCGATACCAAAAACGATTCATATAGCGGGTTTCTGCCAGTCATTGCCGCCCCGCCGCCGAGCAAAGGCCACGCCCCTTGACTTTCCGTGCACTCCTGGCTGTAGGCGATCGGTTCGTTACGCCAGCAAGACCTCGAGTGCCCGATCCATCCCTTCCACCCGTCGTCTTTATTTATCCAAGCTTGCAAGCGGACCCAGACGCGTTCCAAGTACTTCCAACAGCAAACAATCGCGCTTCGTTCATGCTAGACGAAGGTGTCGGCGGGTGCAGCTGAGGATGCCATCAACGACGACCTTAGGCCATCGCAGTTGCCTTCGTCGGTCACGGCCAGTGCTCTCCGCGCTTCTTGTTTTATTGGCAGTCGTGCCCCTTTCAGCCAACGCACAGACAACAGCGAGCATCGGGTATCCAGACCCTCGATACTCGTCTACCAAGACGTTGACGAAGTTCTCATGCACTGGAGGCGCGCGCAATTGCCCTGACGGCGGCCAGTATGTCGCGGCGGGTGGTAACCTGACCGTGACGGTAGTGGCGATGCGCAATCTGCCGGACCTGGACGGCTTCGGGCTCGCAGGTCTGCAGACGGACGCGTACGTGAGCGTCAGCATCGGCGACGACGTGCGCGAGTCTGGCGTGATATGGAACTCGCTCAACCCCGACTGGGCGCCGTGTCTCGAGAAGGGCTGCCTGGGCGAGACCGACACGGTGCGTGATCTGAACTTCGGCTTCCGGCCATCAGGCACAGAGATTGTCATCAAGGTGCTTGATAAGGACAGTGGCTTGGAGTTTGGCGACGATCTGATCGCCACGGTCACGGTGAACGCCATCTACTGCTCGTCGTTCACAGCAATCGTGCAAGACATCCCGAGCGCTGACGATTCGGTTTGGCGAATGCCGCAGCAGCCTCTTTGCGTCGAAGAACTGTGGGTACCGCTGGCTGCAGACGGCTCCTGCGACGTTGAAGCAGACGGCGTGACGCTAACCAGTTCGACAACGACGCCGTGCATGCGACTGCGGATGACAGCGCTGCCGTTCCGGATGCGAACAGAGCAGGTTTTCCTGTCGAACATCGTCGTGTCCGGCGGGATGGGCGGCTATTTCCCAGACGAGGACTCGTGGCTCTATGGACGCGTGTACTCGGCGTCCAACACGCGCATGCTGAGCTACTACCGCATGGATCGATCGGCAGGCGGGCTGCTCGTCCGCTCCGACAGCGCGTCCAACAACAACAAAGGCAACGCGACACTGATATCGCGGTACGGCTACGCGCCGTACGCACGCGTCACCTTTAACTTCGACGCTGAAGTGTTCGTGTTCCGCCGAGTCGACGACGCTGGCTCGCAGCCCGAGTGGCTCAACACGACGTTCGGGTGGGTCGAGACGCGCGAGTACGCGCAGCTCAAGGACGTCGCAAGCGACTTCCGCGCGGTGGCAATGAACGTCTCGGCGCACGCAATCAACGAGTACGGGGACGCCTTCGGTGCGGGTCTTGTGACGGGCGCCAACTTGCCACTGAACTACACAGACACCACGGCCAGCATGTACTTCATCCTGGCCGCGCCTCACGAGTCGTTCGATGTCATCGCGGCGACGTACTCGAAGGAGTTTTCGCGGACCGTGTTCGTGCAGATCGCGGCGCAGTATGCTGTGAACTTACTGTTACTCGGGGTGCTCGCCGTACGGTTCTTAGAGCGCATGCACTGGCGGATGGACCGCGTCGAGTCGTTCCTAGCGGAGAAGGTTGCTCTACCGCTCATCGCCAACGTTAATCAGCAAGACAAGGCACTAGCAAAGAAGGGAGCAAGCACAAGCTCGGCTAGCGTGCCGCTATCACGCGCTGGCCCACGCCCAGATATCGTGGCTCAGCTGTTCTTTTGCCACAAAGAAAGCGAGCACGACCTCGCGTTCCGGCGCAACCTGTTCTACGCGAGCGCGTCAATCTACTTGATCCTCGCGTCGCCTCTGCTCATTACCGTGTCGTGGGGCGTGACGACGATACTGTTGGTTACACCGACAGCATTCGGCTTTGGTATCGTGTTTCTCGGCCTTGGCACCGTCGCCGGCGTATACGGCGCCGTCTTGTGGGTGCGAATGGGCTGGCGAATGACTTTGACGGTGCTGCGGCTATTTGGCGCGTCGTTCGTGTTCGCCTTCGTGTTCCTCTTCTCGGCCACGTTTGCCGACCCCAAGGTGTTCGTCGGCGGCGAGAATGTCGACTTTTTCTCGCTCACGTCCATCTTCTTGACGCTCAACATGATGCCAGTCATCTGGATCGCCTTCACCAACGACTCGAAGCTCATGAAGTCGCTCTCGCAAGTTATCGCCGTCGTCGGGGCCGGCAAAAAGGTCAACACGCTCAAGTCCAAGTTCAAGAACCTCGGGACGCTCGG
This sequence comes from Phytopythium oedochilum, assembly GCA_023338025.1. Taxonomy (NCBI): domain Eukaryota; phylum Oomycota; class Peronosporomycetes; order Pythiales; family Pythiaceae; genus Phytopythium; species Phytopythium oedochilum. The sequence continues at coordinate 31,698 of JAADXX010000018.1, read as the reverse complement.
GCTCAAGCTCGCTGCGAACAAACAGCAAGCGTTGGGCGTGGACAACCCGACCGTTAGCAAACGGAGCCGGAAGTTGTCCGTCTTCGCGCCGCTCCTAGGCGACAACTACTCTGTCGAGCAGTCGATCCCAGGATTCGCACACGCCGATATCCTCACGAGCGCGTTTGTGACGCCAGCTGAGACGAAGCAAGCGGCAAATCGCCGACTGTACGGCTACGCCCTTGGCGTTCTGGCGCTTTACTGCATCGTGGCGCTATCGCGGTCCGCGTATCCGACACAGTCGCTTGGTGTCGTTGCGACCGTCGTGCTGGCTGACTGCTGCGTGTTCATGCTGCACCGTGGCCATTTAGCCTGGTCTCCAGGCTACATTGTGCTGCTGCTTAGCGCTGCGCGCGTGTGTCTCGCTGCCACGTGCGGGGACTACTGGCTGCTTGGTCACGCGCTGCTATACATGACCATGGGCACGGCATTGTGCAAAGAAATCATCGGCAAGAACCTGCCACGTATGAGCAAGCAAGAGGCCGGGGGCGTCGCGTTTTTCGGTCACGATTACCAGCAGTGGCGCCACCTGGACGCGTCGACGACGCCAGAGTTTGTGCTCGGCGTGTTGTCCTTCTTCTACGTGTTCCTGCTCCTGGCTGTCGCGTTCAGCAGCAGCTCCGATAGCGCGGACACAGTCATGATACGAGTGCCGATCATTGGCCAGGAGTGGGCTCTCTGGGTGTTCGGCGTGCTCGCGTTTGTCGTCGTCCTGTTTGTCGGGCTGTCACTGGCGACGTCGCGCGCCTTCTTCCTCCAGCGAGAGCAGTTGCTGTCCGACTACTCCATGCGCGTCTACCTGTTCGTGCGCGGCTTCTCACTGCCGTTCATGCTCGCAGCAGCGTCGGAGGTGCTCGTGATTTGCGCGGGGCTGTTCGTGTTTGCGTCGACAGGCTCGACCTTCATCCTTGTCACGTCCATCTTCTCGCCTCTGATCCTCATGCTGTCGCTCGCTGTGTACGTCCAATGGCGCAAGAATGACTTCCGACTCGTTGTTTGGCCGCCGGAAGACGACGAAGAGGACATTCTGGATGACGACGATGACGACGATCTGCTGGATGAGGAGGCTGCGCTCGAGAAGGAAGCTGCCGTCATGCGAGAAGCCTTCGTCCTCCCTCCCCTGCGCGGGAAGGGCAACAACAGCATATACGATGGCGGTGACGAGAGCTTCAAAATGCCAGAGCTTCCCCCCAAAGGCCGCTTGAACGCGACGCTCGCGGCAGCGACTAACCCCAATAAGCATCGACAGCAAGCCGCAACCACCGATGAAGACGACGTGCCAGCTGGAGGCTCATCGAAGCGTCCTCTGCTCGCTCGGGGTCTACACAGCAGCTCTCGCAAGGCATCAATGACAAAGGCGAAAGCCGTTGGAAACGGGCCGAGCTCTAAAGAGCTCGATGCTTCAAAAGCCAAGTTACCAGCGATTGCGGAGACCTCCAAGAGCGTTAGAGAGGCAGGAATGGGACCGACGCCTCCATCAGATGGACCTTCACCGGCTAGGAAACGAGGCAACATCGTCGTGGCGATGGCACGGAGCGTACGTGACGTCGTGGCGCGCGTTGTCTCGTGGCAGCGCTCCCTGTTGTCTCGAAATGTCCTGAAGAAGTACAAGAAGGTGCCGACCTCGCCATCTCTACGACAGCCTCAAGCGAACCAGCCGCTGCTGCTGCTGCCAGTGGACGCACCCTCCAACGGAGTAGCGTCGGGTAGCACCAATGAAGAAGGAGGAGCAGGAGGAGCGTTTGCTGGAGAAGCCAACTTCGCCAACATGACGCTCTACGACGCGTACCAGCACGGCTTCTTGCTGCCTCAAGACTACATGACGCTCAGCTGCTTCGCAGCCCTGCTCATGCTCTTGGTACTCTACGGCGGGGTTCTGTCTGCGACCGAGACGCCGGCGTGGATGGGGCAGCTGCTTTGGGTCGCTGCGTACGTGGCGCTCTTCTCGATCGCGCCGACGGCAAAGTACTTCCAAGTGGGCGTCGCCACGACTGACATTCGATTCGCCTTCGGCGCGAGCTACTTGGTGGCGTGGATTACCGGCGCGGTTCTGTTCGGACACGTGCTGCACGGAGACGTCAACACGGTCGAGTCGCTCGTCATCCTGTCCTTCTTGGTGCTCTACCCGGCCTTGTTGCTGCTCATGGTCGCGATCGCTCAGTGGGGTGACGACGGCTGGGTCCGACCGCCATCATTGCCACTACAGCGCGCCTTCGCAGTCGGCGCAGTGGCCGTCGCGCTGTTCCTGTTCGATATGTTCGTGTTCGCGTCCGTCGCCGTTGGTGCCGCGCTGCTCGTGGCTCTGGTGCTCGCGCTCTTCCTGCTCTTCTTCCTGCTCAAGTGGGTCGAGAACGACAGGTATCTGGCCCCGCGGTACGAGCGCCGAGCCAACGCGGTCGTCGCGTCCGCCACCACCATCGCCTTTGGCGCCGGCTTCCTCTTCGGCTTGCCATTCTTCTCGTGTCTGTCGATCGTGTTCGCCATGCTCGTGCTCAAGTACGCGCTCCTGCTCGGCGCGGCGTACTGGCAGATCGCCGGCAGCACTGCGAGCGGCGAGGTCGCGCTCTTCTACTCGCCGTACCTCTTCCCCGTCTTCTCGTACGACGCGTACCGGAACAACGTCCGCGACGAGACCCCGCGCGTGCTGCTGCTCTACGTGCTGCTGCTGCTCGTGTTCTCCTGGGGCGTCAGCGGCGTCATGTTCGTCGATCCGCTGGGCGTCGGCGTCGGTCTCTGCAGCATCTCGCTGCTCGTGTTTGCCGGCGCGACCGCCCACCTGTGCGCAGTCACGCCAGTCAAGATGGGCATCGCCGCCAAGTACGTGAACGACATGATCCTGCACGACGCGAGCGCCGCGGCCCAGGCGCTCGCCGAGCAGCGGCGAACTCCGCTCACGCTCGAGTGCGCCGAGTTCGTGGAGCGCGAGCGCCGCGAGAAGAAGGCCGAGCTGGAGTTCCAAGCGATCGCGTATGGCGGTAGGGCTGGCGGTCGCAAAGCGGCGAACGCGGCGGCCAAGACGACCGACAAAGACAGCAACGACGACGACAAGCAGCCTCCGCGAAAGTCTGGCGGCGACCTTGCCATGGAGATCGACGAGCTAGAGCACTCGTGCGGTCTGTACCGCCGCCGACAAGCTGGAGGTCTGCTCGCTGGGATCGCCACGCTCCGGTCGAAGCCGCTGGCTGGAGGTAGCGAGACGACTGGGGACGATACGGCGTCGGAGGATACGCTGCTGACATGGCAGGACGCCGCGGTCGAGATCTTCACAGGCGGAGGAGGACCGCTCGGGTTCCTGTACGCGCTGACGCTCCCGTGGCGTCTGGCAGTGTTCGTCGCGCACAGATACAACCTACCGGCTTGGGCGGCCTGGTGCAGGTCGACTCGATGCTGGCGAGCGCTCCGGAAGAAGACGCAGACGCCTAGCACAGGTAATGGAGCCGCCTCTCTCGAGACTGTTGATCCCGCCGCTGTTGCTCCTGAAGCAGTCGATGAGGCCGACACGTTGGAGGCTGGCATGAAGTCGGCGTTAGCACTGAAGGCGCTCGCTCGACCCGTCACCAAGACCGACGCGACGAGCAGCAGCAAGTCGGACGACTTGGTGACGGTGCTGCGCCAGCTGCCGGCGCTGGACGCGGCGCTGGACGCGGCGTTCTACGAGGAGACTCGGTGCATCATCCACCTGCAGCTGCTGCTGCTGGCGGCGGCGGACGCGCGGCTGAACCGCGAGAAGGTGCTCTTCCAGAAGTTCCTGCGTGAGAACCGCTTCAAGCTCATGTCGAACGGCATCCACCCGCCGGCCAACGTGTTCCGCACGCGGTCGTTCGCGTCCATCGACGTGCCGCTGGTCGCTGTCTGGCTGCTGTCGCTGTCGCGTGAGGACCGCGCGCGCTTCCACGCGCTCAAGGCCGCCTTCAACGCCGAGACGGAGCGCGTGGACGCTCTAGTGGACGCCGAAGACCAGCGAGCTCGCACCGCGCAGCTCGAGTGGCGCGAGTCCTGGCGGGACCACGACGAGCAGCAGACACGTCGACGTGTCCAGGAGTTCGAGGCGCGGCGGATGCGTCGGCTCCAGCAGGGCGACGATGAAGAGCAGGAGAGGACCGACGAGGAAGCCGAGGCGCTGCTGAATGCCCAGGAAGCTCTGGCCGAGATCGCGTCCGGGTACTCGTGCGTCCCCGGCTCGTTCGGCCGCGCGCTGCAGTTCGTCGACCGCGAGTTCCCGCCGGACGCGACGTCGCTCGCGGGCTGCGTGCATGAGGACGAGGTGTCCCCGGAGTGGCTCGTATCCTCGGCCATCAACGTGGCGGCGGGTCTGTTCGACGGCGGCACGGACCCGGACGACGTGCGCTCGGGCGGCAAGCTGGACGACGCGTGGCTGCTGAGCGCCATCAGCATCGTGGCGGCGTCCGGCGGCGTGGACGACGGTGCCGTGGACCCGCTGCTCGACCGCATCTTCGTGACCAAGCAGACGTCGCTCACGGGCGCCTACGCGCTTCGGCTGTTCAAGAACTGCCAGTGGCACACGGTGCTCCTGGACGACCTGTTCCCTGTCTCCATGGTCAATGGGGACGACGGCGACGCCTCCACGCCACAGCAGCAGCGGAAGCCCGCGTTCGCCGGCAGCCGCGACGCCGAGGAGATCTGGGTCGCGCTGGTCGAGAAGGCGTTCGCCAAGTACCACGGCGGGTACGCGGCGCTCGAGCGCGCCTCGGCGTTCGGCGGCGACGTGCCCGGCGCGCTCGAGGCGCTGACCGGGTGCGTGGCCGAGGAGGTCTTCCTGGCTCCTGCGGCGCGCGGCGCGCTCAAGACGACGCTGTGGCAGCAGCTGCTGCGCTTCAAAGCGGACGGCTTCCTGCTGGGCGCCGCGACGCTCGCGAGCGGCAACGCGGACGCGAGCCTGCTCGACATGGGGCTCGTCTTCGGCGCCTGCTACGTGCTGTACGCCGTGCGTGAGGCGGACGGCCAGCGGCTCGTCAAGCTGCGCAACCCGCCGGGCGACCACGCCGAGTGGAGAGGCGACTGGAGCGACGGCTCTCGCCTATGGACGCGCCGCCTGCGCCGGCTGCTGGGCGTGCGGCAGCGCGAGCGCGCCGACGACAACACCTTCTGGATGCACTTTGACGACTTCTGCCACGCCTTCCGCTCGCTCTACATCTGCCGCTACTACGACCCGGCGCGGTGGACCACGCGCGAGGTCTTTGGCCGCTGGGCGGCCGACGTGGCGGCGGGCGTGCGCACGGCCTGCGGACTCCCGACGCGGCACAACCCCGGGTGCGAGCTCGACGGCAACCCGCAGTTCTCGCTCGAGGTCTCGCGGCCGACGGAGCTCATCGTGACGCTCACGCAGGTGGACGCGCGCGGCTCGGCGCCGCTCGAGCCGCTGCCCGTCGCGCTCTTCCTCGTCGCGAGCCGCGCGGCCGACCGCGCCGCGCGCGTCAAGCGGCTCGCGCGAGACAACGTGGCCGCGCACTCGGGCGCGCCCGTGCGCCAGCGAGAGGTGCGCGTGCACTGCTCCGAGCTGCCGGCGCGCACGTACACGGTGCTCGTGGCCGCGTACACCAAGGGCATGGAGGGTCCGTTCCGGTTGCGCGTGCAGAGCAACTACCCTGTTGTGCTGTCGCCGCTGTGGCCGGCCGTGTGGAAGACCGGCGGAGGGGATGGAGCTGGAGGCGGAGCAGTGGGCGGTGTACCAAGGACCATGGCCGAGAAGGTGGCGGCGCGCGTCAAGGAGGCCGTGGCCGACTCGGCGACGGCCGCCAAGCTGCTCGAGAAGAAGAAGGAGCTGGTCGACAGGCTCGCGGCGGGCGCTGCGGCTGTGGACAGCGCGCTGCGGGACGACCAGACGCTGCTGGAGGAGGCGCTGGCCCAGCAGCAGCAGCGGCAGGAGGAGGAAGAAGGCGACAAGCACAAGACAAAGGAGAAGACGAAGGAGAAGAAGAAGAAGACGGTGGACGCCTCGCCCTGGGTCGAGCAATGGGACGCCGAGGCCGGCAAGCCCTTCTACTTCGACAAGCAGAGCGGCGTGTCCACATGGGACAAGCCGGAGGACCTGTGAGGACCCGCATGAGCAGTCTTATCGCGGACGGATAAGAAGAGGAAGCAGTCGGATAAGGAAGGGGGAAGCGAGCGCTCTTATTCTCTCCGTGTGTTACTGGTTGACGCTGCGCCGGACGCGGCGGCGTGGTGATGGCGCCGCGCACTCGGCACTGTCGATGGCGGGGACGGCAACGGCGCGATAATGGCGCGCGCTCAGGCGAGCGCGACGCTCTTGCCGCTGGCCTTGGACCACTTGAGCAGCGCCTCGAGCATGACGTTCTCGTCCGCGTCGCCCTCGACCAGGATCTGCTGCTTGGCCACGTCGCACTGCACGCTGCTGACGCCCTCAATCTTGGTCAGGATGCGCGTGCAGGCGCTCGAGCAGCCGTCGCACGTCATGCCCACCTTGAACTCCGTCACCTTGGTCATCTTGCCGCCGGTCCGTCGGGGTAGGAAGCGTCCAATTCAATACTGACGCGGTGTTTCTTGAGGGAGAAGAAGATCACGCAACGAAGGAACAGGTCGCGCCAAGGTCGCGCCAAGGTCGCTCCAAGGAGATAAAATTCGTCCAATCGGAGGCCGCAAGCTGGTGACGAGGAACCCGAGATTGTTGACAGACCCGTAGCCCCTCGGGTCCTATGATGATGACTCTAGGCTAATCATTGAATTGAAGTCGATTTTGGTATACTCATAGACGTAGAATCACCCAAGTGAATCCATGTGACTACATTACACTGGCGACAACTTCGCTTTCGAACGCTCAAGTTTAGCGCGCAGTGTCATCCATGTGTAGGGTGGCTTAAATTGGACAGTCCACGTTGCTCTCAGAGCTGAGACCAAGTGGGACACAGCTCTGCTGGCTCAATTGGATGGGTTACCGGGCCACTTCCGATTCATTTTCTTCTCAATACACGCACTTGCGAAGCTCACAGATCAACATAGGGTTTCTTGAGCATTCTGGGAGGCGACGCGTTCTCCCCGGTACGCCTTTGAAGGGAGGCGAATTACTTGCGTTTTGTAGTGGTCCGCCAGTTGGCGGCGCAGGTCGTGTTTTGCTGCGAATGTGAAGCTGAGCTACAGAGTCTCAGTCTTCGATTCGCGTTCGACCCCTCAAGCGCCTCCAGGCACTGAGCGTCCCGCCTGGTAGCCCGCACCGGGCGGGACGGCGCGATGAACGAGTCAAGACGACCGTCGTGGAAGCCAGCCAGCCACCGGGAGCACGTGGAGTCCGCCCGACCATCCACTCGGTTGGGCGTCAAGATTGACGGCGCGGCTTCGACAGCCGCGCCCAGTTGGAGATACCAGCAGTCGTGGAGCACCCGAAGCCCAAGACATGCAGCTCGACAGCGACGACAACGACGCTCGCGTGGTTGCACTCTTGCTCGAGACGCGCCTGGCCGTCGACACGCACGCGGATTTCAGAGGATCAAGAGTCTTGATTCAAGACGCCTCACCCGCTTCGGCCGCGTCAGGAAGCCAGCCCAACGCTGGTGCAGTGCGTCTGCGCTTCAACCGATGTGACTCCAACGGATCGCCAGCAGCATCGACGCAGTCGGTATGTGGGGGTGCCTCCCCCAGGAGACCTGCCAGCAGTGAGCTTCGGCTCGCTGCGGTGTTATAGGCCCAAGGAATCCTAGGATGGCCTAGAGATAGGATATTCATAGGACCAGAGGCGGTAGAAGACGGACGGCCATGAGATGGAACGTGATCCCAATGGGATTCCCAACGCGTCCGTGACTGACGCCTTCGATGATCCAAGTTGGATCACGCGGCAATTGTTGACTGGCGTCCGCTGCATGTAATGCGTTGCACTGAAGGCGACAGCGCGAAAGAAGCGAGAGAGAGTCAAGCAAACGGTCCACGACCCAGCAACTTGTTACAGTCAGTCACTCAGTCTGCAGATCGCTACGATAGACCGAGCTCTCTCTCTCTCTGGCGGAAGCGTGGCGCTTGATGCACTCCCCATCGCGCGCAACGTATCGCTCCTCTTCCGTCGCTTGTGATTGCGCCAGCGACTGCGCGCCGACCGCCTACATGGTGCTCAGCGGCTCGTACACGGGCGACTTCTTGTCGCTGTCCGTCAGGTCGAGCGCGACGTGGACGCAGAAGATCGACGCGCCGGCGTCCTTGCTGCCATCCTCGGTGCTCACGAGCTTGATCTCGTAGTTGCCCTCCGGCGCAATGTCCGGCAGGTTCACGTCCACGCGAAGGTCCGAGAACTTGCCGGCCTGCACCGGGCAGGCGAAGCCGTGCACCACAATGTCGCCGAGGCCGAGCGGCAGTGGCACCTTCGTTTCGCCGCAAATCTTGCCGCTGTGGCCGTACACCGGGAGTCCGCCGAGCTTGACCTGCAGCTTGAAGCCCGCCGACTCGAACTGCTTCTTGATGTCGCCCTTGCCCGAGAACGAGATGGGCTCGCCGCGCTTCGGGGCCGACGGCGTGATCTCCAGCGAGTCGAAGTGCACAAGCGACGTCGCCGCGTCGCCGCACTGAGAGATCTTGGCCGACGAGTACAAGTCAGCCAGGCTAATCGGGCGGCGCGCGACCTCATCAGCCGACGGGAACGACTCGATCGGAGCCGTTTCGATCTCGTCACTAGTGTACTTGCTCGAGAACGCGTCCGAACTCTTGACGACCGTAGCGAACGGGTAGCTCGGCATCATGGCGACGCCGCACTGGCCGGCCGGGCCGTTGGCCTCGCGCGCAAGGCGGATGTATCCCTTCTCGCCCCACGCGGCGCCCCACGAGTTCTTGACCTTCCAGTACTTCTGTCCGTCCTCCTCGCCGTAGCCGACGACCAGGACGCCGTGGTCCAGACGCGTGCCACACGTCGTGTTGAGCACCCCCGAGTGGTAGAACTGGAACGAGCGCTGATCGGCCTCGATCGCGACCGACACGGGCTGCTGCGCGACCGCGACCTTGAGCGCCTGCTCGTCCTTCGAGTTCACGTCCTGGAAGCCCGTGATCTTGACCACGTCCTCGCACGTCGTCTTGCACACGCCCTGCTTGGCCTTGTACTCGTAGTCCTCCTCGCTGCACAGCCCTCCGTTGTCTTCGATCCACGAGAACGCGTGGTCCATGATCCCGCCGTTGCAGCCCATGTCGCCGTTATGGTCGCAGTCCACCAGCTCCTGCTCCGACACGCTCACCAGCTTGCCGCTAGCCACGTACGCCGCGCCCTCGACCGCCCCCGTCGCGGAGAACGCCCAGCACGATCTGCTCACAGAAGATCGCAGTCAATACTAGCGATCTAGGTACATTGGCAGAGAATCCAGAGCCTTCTTCCGCTTGAGACGTACCCACACATGCCCTGGTTCTTGACGGGCGTGACGGCGCCCTTCTCCGTCCAGTCGACGCTCTCGGGCACCTGGACGCCGCGCAGCTGGTCCGTGAGGTCCTGGCGGGCCGCTAGCCGCGCCTCCAGGTACCCGTCGGGCAACTCTAAGCCGAAAAAGCGCTGGCGGAACTCGTCGTGCGACAGGTGCGAGTACTGATTGTGCGCGAGCTTGACGCCCGAGAAGGCGCTCTCAAGGTTCTGCTCCATAATGTACATGTCGTTCGCGATGTAGTTCTCCAGGCGCCGCGCGTACTCGAGCGCGTCCGAGAACGTCAGCCGGTGGCTCGACAGCCAGGACGCGAACTCGCGCTCGTACTCGAGCGGCGACTTGGCCTCGGCGCGGCTGCCGGCGACCGCCGCGGCCACGAGCAGCAGCACACTCCGGCTCAGCGCGCGCATCGTTCCTAGGGCGTCGAGCTCGTGCTCGGCTCGGCTTCTCTTGCTCTCGGCGGCGGTGGCGGCGTCCTTTCTCGGCAGGCGAAGAAGAACAATGAGATGCCTCCGTTGAAGTCGGTCAGAGATCGGGGATCTCGGGCGTCAGTGGGGGGGGGGGTTACTCTGTCACCTGTTTAACACCCGCTAACCTTCACTGAGCACTTGTGTATTGTATGAAAGGGTGTGAGCGAAGGTTGAGGGGTGTTCCCAATAGTGATGGTCTTGTTCTCTCGCAGGTGAGCGACCGTCACTCTTCCGAGGCGTCTTGTATTCCGCCAATCAGAAGCGCCGAGTCCTGCGACACAGCCGCTCTGGACTGGCCTTCGTGCATGCAGTACCGCTTGGATCGCGGCTGACTGACGTACACAGGTGGCCGCAAGATGCAAGCCATGACCGCGCACGACGGATCTCTCAGCAACGATGTGCTTGTGTGAGAGTTTGTGTGCGTGTATGTGTATGTTGGGGGGGCGGTAGGATATAGATGAGGACCGAAGTAGGTACAACCACGCGACGGCGAGAGAACAAGAGAAATCTGGCTGCATCCAGCTGGTTGAAGCTCCCCTTGACAAAACGCGGTTGAACAACAGGCACACCGCCAACGTCCAAGTCAGACGTCCATACCGTGTTTCGGCAATATCAGCCGCCTCGGTGAACCGCCCGATACCATACTGAACCCAAGTCGAATCGTATCGCGCTGCTTCTCCTGCCGTCAAGAAACGAAGCGGCGGCGAAAAGAAACGAGAGCGGCGGGCGGCGACAGCGCGGCCTGCGTACGTACACCCGCGCCCACTCGCGAGACGCGCGGCCGGCCAAGAGATGCAAGCGAGAGCGGCGGCGGTGCCGCTGGCGAGACGGCGGTCCAGCAGCGCGAGCGTCGGCGCCAAGAAGGAGCGCGGCGACGCTCCGGACGGCATTCAGGTCGGCGCCGAGGAGCTGCAGTGCTCCATCTGCTTCGACGTGCTCACGTTCCCGGTGACGCTCCCCTGCGGGTACGCGCATCGTTATGAAGCATCATTTGTACCGGAGGACCGATGCTGACGATACTCATATTGCTTTCCAGGCACAACTTTGACCGCGGGTGTATCTTGACGGCGTGGGCGTTCGAGGCTCCTTCTGGCGCCGGTCGTGGCGACGGCAATGATCTGGACGGCGGTGGAGGAGACAGCGACAGCGACGACAGCTTCGCTGAGGGACTGCTGATCATGCAGCCGTTAGAGCGATCGCGAGGGGAGTCGCATCCCGAGGGGGACGACGCTGCCGAGCTGAGCGCGCACTCGTGCCCTCTCTGTCGACAGCACGTGTGGCTCACGGAGCCGACGAGCCAGCTGCAACTCAACCGCCCGCTGCAGGGCGTCGTGTCGTCGCTCTTCCCGATCGAGAGTGAGCGCGCCGGGACGCCGGACAAGCAGCAGCCTCGCTCGGAATGCAGCCATGAACCAGGCGCGCCAAGAGAGGAGCCGCCGGTGGAACCGGTCGCGCCGCGCGTCGAGACCGAAGACACGACCGACGCGTCCGGCGGACTGGTCGAGTTCCTGCGTCGGCCCTGTCTGCGCACGCTCTCGTCGTTGCTGTCCGTCTCGGTCGCGTCGCTGTACACCATCCCGCCGGGCTTCACGCTCGCCATGCTGCTGCTCCTAGCACTCGCGGCCATCGCGTGCGCGCCGCCTGCGACGTTCGGCGTCGCCACGTCCAGCGCCGCGTCCCCTGTGCTGCTGCTGACCATGGAAGCGGTTGATCGGGTCTGCAACGGCCTCGGGCTGCTCATCCGCGACCTGTCGATGCAGCTCGACCAGCCGCTGGCTCAGGTCGTGCACCTCGTTGCGGTGCTCTGGTGAATTCGGCGTGCTCGTTCATTCAGCTGTATCTAAGAGCTACATTATCAGATCAACTTCAAGCATTGATTTATATGTACCGTCTGTATATGTATTGGTATTACAGTGAGTAGGCGGTCCAAATATCTTGATCTTACAGGGCCGAAAATTAACGATCTACGTTAATTCAGTATCTTAGAGCGCAAAAGCAGGCGACACCAGCTTTAATCCAGTACTCCTGGTCCGACAGAAGCACCTGCGCGTTCGTCTCGGACACGAGCGCGGGCCGCAGCAGTGCCGCCTTCTTGGCTGGGATCTCGAGCCACATGACGAAGTTGGTCGAGTGGCCAGTGGTCGACAGCGTGCCCGTGCGCGTGAGGATCTTGTACACGGGGCAGCGGTAGATGCCGCTCTGCGGCTGCACGCGGTTCTCCCTCGGCAGGAAGTGGATCACGGGCATGCGCGCGAACAGCTCGCGCGGCAGCGGGTCGTCCAGCGCCTGGGTCTCCTTGTTCCACCGCGCGCCTTCCAGGAAGAGGCCGTACGTGTAGCAGCCGTCGGTGGGCTTCTCCGTCAGCTCGGCGACCTCCTCGCGCCTCATGACGAACTCGAACGAGAGCGAGTCGATGGGCAGCCGGTGCCGCCGCGCGTGGTTCTGGATCGTGCCCGTCATGAAGCCCTGCGGGAAGAAGAACCCAGAGACCCAGAAGACGGACGGGATGCCGTGAGCGATCCAGTGCGACACGAACGCGAGCCGCTCCAGGAGGTCGGCGACCCAGGGAGCCAGCGGCTTGAGCGACGGGTACGCCGCGTTCTCCCACACGCTCGGGACCTTTTGATCGTCTAACGCGTCGCCCATTGCCTCAAGCTCGGCCGAGAGAACCACGAGGCCCTTCAGGCCGCGCTGCAAGAGCCCGAGCGACGCGCTCATAGCCACGATCAGCTTGTTGAAGCGCTCGACCTCTTGCGCCAGCACCGTGTTCATCGACTCCTCGTACGAGACGGGGTACGCCGCCTGCACTTGCTCGAGGTCGAACGGCCCGGGAAGATCCCGCTCGATGGCTCGCGCGGTCTCAATGATGCGCTCTTCCCGCGTCTGCACAGCCGGAGAGTTCCCGTCGCCGCTGGCCGCTACTGTCACTCTCGGCTGCAGCGACAGGATCACGTCCAGCATCGTGAACGTCTCGGCTTGCGCACTCGTGATAGCCGCGTTCTCGTGCAGCCCAAACACCTCTGGCGCGGCATCAGCTGGGAGGGACTCAATGTAGGAGACGTACAGCGCGTGCGGCCGATACGACGGGTCGCAAGCGATCGAAGAGTAGACGCCGCTGCGCGAGAAGTGGTAGCCGTCCTCGAGCACCGCCGGCCGGAAGAAGCTACCGAGGAGCACGTCCGAAGTGCGCGCGTCCTTGTCGTCCGTGATGCGGCCGCCATAGTTGATGGTCGACGTCATGACGCGCAACACGTCGAACGGTACGTCTTGGTATGTGTCCAGGAACATCTCGAGCTGTGCGACGCTGATGTCCAGGTCCGTCTCGTTGAACTGGTACGGGATGTTCCAGCCCAGCGCGCCAAAGCGGCGGCGCTCGCACACGACAGCGTGGAACAGCGCGAGCGCGAACAGCAGCTTGCAGAACACGCGCGGCGTGCGCGTCACCGTTAGCTTGGCGTCGTCCAGCTTGAGAAACGTGTGCTTGAGGTTGGCTCGCAGCCCTTTCGGCGCCTCTTTGGTCAGCTTGACGCTGTCCTGCAGCACCGACGCCGGGAACTTTGGCGTCGGCATGCTCGTGAGCCACAGCCGGAACTCTTCGTGCACCTTGTTGGTGCCGATCTCTTCGCAGATGCGCTCCAGCTCTGGCATCCAGCTGAGCGCCAGGTGACAGTTCTGCAGCAGGACCCACTCCCCCCGCCCAGTCGCGTGCTCGATCATCCGAGCGGCGAGCGTGCCCTGGCCCTGCCCGAGCGCGATCGACTTGAGCTTCGTGTCCATGCCGCACCTCGACGCGAACGCGAGCAGGTCCTTGGCGGGGTCCGAGCCTTGCGACAGCACGAAGATCAGCGGCGTCTCTGCTCGCGTGTCGTCGAAGGCGCCGCCAAGGTCGAACGGCGGCGGCTCAATGAACTGCCGCCCCAGCTTCTCCGACACGAGGTTCGCGATGCCAGGCATCATCTTGTCCGGCCGCAGCACACGCAGAACGCACAGTCGCTGGAACGCGTCTAGCGTCTTCTCCAGCGTGGCGCCGGGTAGCGGCTCGTTCTGCGGCTCCAGTGCGTCAAAGATGGCGCGGAACTCGATCGTGTGCTGTGCAAAGTCACCGACTAGCGTCGCAAACGCCGAGAACGTTCCAAGCCTGCACAGCTCGCCCCAGGCGTGCGCTTCGAGCCACTGCGGCGCGGGGTTCTCGGTCGGCTGCGCAGCCGGAGCCGAACCATCGCCGTCACTCGCTGTCTGGTGCTGGTTCGGATTAGCGGAGCCGGACAAAAGGAAGCGCCACTCGCCGGCGTCGAGCTCGCCGTTGCCTTGCATGATGGCGACAGTCAGCAGGAACGAAAAGAGCAGCTTGTGCTTCTCGAACAGGGACCGACACACGTTCTTGTACACCGAGTACGTGAAGAAGTCGTTCAAGCTCTGGATGCGCGCCTCCAGCGCCGACGCCTGCGGAGCCGCCTGGATGCCGCGCTCGAACAGCGTCGTGAACCACGCGAGCGAGTACTGGTACATGGGGTCGACGCGCGCCAGATCCGCGATGCAGAAGAACAGCCGCGCTGCGCGGCTCGCAACGGGGCGATACCCTTCACTGCGCGCGTCGATTTCGCGCTCCGTGTCCTCTGCCTCGCGCATCTTGGCCATCACAACCGCAGCCGTCTCCTTGGCGGACGCCAACGTCTCAATCAGGTTCGTGTCGTCTAGGATGTTCCCCTCGGAATGCGATAGCAGGTACAGGATCTGCGTCTCGATGTCGTAGAGCTGCCTCTTGCCCTCCGCGTTCGAAACGACGAGCTCGCTCTTCTTGGCCGCGAGGTCTGGCAGCTCGCGCTTGACCACGACGCCCAGCAACTGCTCCTCCAGGCCTGTGGTCGTGATGGTGAAGTTGAGCAAACTCACCTTGACGCACACCTCGGGAGCGTAGTGCGGGTTGGCGAGCTTGGTCGTGAGGAAGAAGCGGAAGTTCGAGTTGTACGGGATGACGTTGTCGCCAAGACGCATCATGTCTTGCCCGCCCTGCTTGAACTTTTGCTGCAAGAGCACCGGCTCCAGCGCGGCGTCCAGCGTCTCGCCAACGTTCTCCAGCAGCACCCACTTGCCGAAGCGCACGCCGTTCTCGAGTGCGCGGAGGAAGTTCCGATCGGACGGCTTTACAACGTCCATGCCATTCTCGCACATGCGTGTGTCGCGACCGAGCGTCTTGAGGAACCGGTTCGCCTGGCCCTGCGGGTCGATCAGCAGCGGCCACCGGCGCGCACGAGCAATGATGATTCCGTTCTGCGTCGACACGGAGTCTGTAGGTAGACCCGCAAGTTGCCACGCCCGCAGCGCAACAGGGTCTTGCAGCGTGCGGATCAGGTCGCAGCCGGGAGTGTGCGGCACCTTGCGCGCTGCCAGCTCGTCTCGCCATCCAGAAGCCAACGACTCACGGAACTCCGACGTGAACGCGCCAAGGTAGCTGATGGCTGCAGCAGCTGCCAAGGCGTCGCCCGGCAAATTGCCCATGTCGATCGTCAGCTGGGCCACGGTGGCTGTCCAGCGCGCTTGCTCGCCACCCAGTCCTCCGATTAACCGCTCCGCATTTTGCAACTGGACTTGGCACTGCACCACCTTGGTGGCTAGCTCCTCCTTCTTGGCGACGGCGCCAGCGTAAGAGTGCTCGAGCTCCGCGAGTCGGTCGCGTACCTCTCCCAAGTTCGCTTGAGCCTTCTGCAAGACAGCCAGCGTCGCGTCCAGTTCAGCTTGGGCCTCGGCGAGCGCCTGCTTCTTCGGTGCCACGGCACGCGCGACGAAGTGGTACGTGTACATGGCTCGTGCCCACATACAGATAGCCGTGCACGCCTTGGACGACTTCTCAATGGCCTCAGGCGTGAAGTTCGGGTCCTCCATGTTCGGCGCGACCTTGGAAATGATAGCGTCGGGGATGTTGTCCTTGTCGAAGGTAAGCAGACTCTCCATGAACTTGTTGGCGTTCGCGAGCACGACCTTCTGCGCCACCTCCCAGTAGTCGTTGATCTTCTTCCCAGGCTTGTCGGGGTCCGGTTTTGAAACAGGCTTGTGACCAAAGAGGACGCACACAACCTCCATCGTGAGCTTGACACCCGCCGGTGGCGTCTTGAGCGCCTTCACCTCGTCGATATCCGCCTTCTTTAGCTTGTTCAGACACTCTAGAGCGGCGTCGAGCGCTGGGAGCGCTGCGTCCAGGTCTCGCTGGGCGGATGCAGCAATCTCTTGCGTCGCACTCGCCTTGACACGTGCAGCCGCTTCTTCCTGCTCGACGGTGGCTTTAGTCACGTCGGCTTCAGCGCTGTCCTTTGCGATCTGGATCATCATCTTCTCGACTTCGTCCTGCGTTGCCGCCAACACTGGCTGCAGCTCGACCAGCTCAGCCTGCATCGTAGCGACGACGCTTTGCGTCTCGGAGAGCTTGTCGACGCCGTGTTGCAGCCGCGAGCGCATCGTGCCAACCTCGTCGCGCTTCGCCACTAGCACCGCCTTGAACGTCGCTAGTAGCTCCAAGTAACTCGTAGGCGTGACGTAAAAATGCCGCCGCAGTACATTGAAGAAGCGATGCGCCTCTCGCTCAACGCTCTGGTGCACACACTGAAAGGTTTCGACCAATGCGCGGAGCAGTGGCGACTCGCTCGCATTGGTCTTCGTGTCCGATGCCGCTGTTGCTGATGGCGGGCTCGACCCATTGTCACTCACACTCAATAGGGAAGCATCGCTTGTGAGGACTGCCGTCGCGACCGAGTCAAGAGCCTCAGCCGGCCACTCACCGAACCAGTCGATGGTGCAGCAGTTGACAAGGGACGGAAACATGCGCAGCCGGTCGCGGAAGCGCGAGCCGAGAGGCGACATGCAGATCACGAGGTGAATGTTGCGCTGCACGCGCGCGAGATACTGCGTGAACACGTTGCTCTTGGTTGGCGCAAGCTGCTTCTTCTGACAATCGGCACGGCAAGCCGTGAAGATCTGGTCCATATCTTCCGCAGCGTACAGGTTGGGCACGTTGCCAGAGTTGAGCACGCCATTGAGGTCCTCGAGCATCGTCTCATCGACGACTTGCACGTCCGAGAAGAGGAATACGACAGGTGTGTCGCGAAGCCCGGCGAGCAGGAGACACTGTTTGACGTCGTCGCGCCAGTCGGTCATGGAGTACCCTTTGACGATCTCCACCTGCACGCACTTGTATCCGGCCATGAACGTTGCGAGCTTGGTCAAACTCTGGCGGCCACTACCTCCAACGCCTAGCAGAAGCGCGTGGCCCATGGGTTGCCGTAGAATGCGCGAGATGCGAGACACGTGCTCGACCGCATCTAGAAACAGCACAAGCGGCATGGGCGACTTGCTCTCCGCGTTGAAGTCGCTCAGGTATTCGTCCATGACTGTCAGCGCACGGTCCACGTCCACCACTTCCTCGTAGATTCTTGGATCTGCTCCTGGAATCAAGTAGTCGCCATACAGCAGAGGCTTTGAGCTGCCTAGCGCGTCTTGCGATGCTGCTGGCATAATGCGAGCTGCGTCTAGTCCGTCGAAGCTTTCGTTTACTGTTGCTCGTAGCAGATCCGTGACCCATCCGCGGTCTTGCGCTGACACCATGCGGTCTCCAAACACGCGCTGACACTCGTGAACCCACAGCCGCACGACCGCGTCGGCTGTGGAGAGGCGCCGGCTGTCGCCCATGAGCACGCCTTGGACCACCTTGGCGAGGTCGCGCAAGTTGAAAGTGTAGTGCGACTTGGCAGGCGTTGGTAGCAGCTCGGCGCACACTGTCTTGTACACACGTAGCGACGCCTCCACCATCTTGTCAGCGAGCCGTGAGACCTCGGGCGGGAATGCGCTGGAGCCTAGGAAGCCGGTGAGAATCGCCCCGAAGATGGCTCGCTTGCTGTCATCGCCCAGCTCGGCGAACGCGATGACGTTGAAGTGACGGACGATTCGTGGCGTGATCGGATTCCTACCACCTCCAGGAGGCCCCATGGACGCGACAAACTGCACGTCAATGATGCGGCGGAACACCAACAGCTTCCGGTCGTACCACCCGCCTTGGTCGAACCACTGGCGCAACAGCTCGAGTGGCGGCTGCGCAAAGTACTTTTCGCGCTTCGGCATGTTCAGGTCATCCACGTAGACGACGAATTTCTTGCCTGCGGGTGGGCCGAACACGCCCTTGCGGCGCTTCTCCATCTTGGCGTCCAGCAAATCTTGCGTCTGATTGACTGACGTCTGAGCTGAAAAGCCCATCGGCACCGGGAGTGCAGGCGAGTCGACTGGTAGCGACTGCAGGAACCGCGATATGGTCACCGTTTTCCCCGTTCCGGTGGCACCCACCATAAGCACGTGTTTATTGCGAGCTAGCAGAGCTTCCAGAAGGAAGGTGTGGCGCACAGAGTCGGCGGTGGGGACGACAATCTCCGCGAACGATGTGGACGCGAGAGGCGGCACCTTGTACGGCGGAATCGTGTCCATCCATCGCACCCACTTGTGCGCTTGAAGCGAATAGCAATAGTCGTAGGCAAGCCCGTCAGCTGGAAGCACAGGGCTACAGCCGTTCGCGAGCATCTCGCTACGCACGGACGCATCGAAGCGTCGGCGACCAGCGTCGTTGGTCGTAGCGCCAACCGACCAGATCATCGCAAACACAAACAACGGCTCGATGTCGCGCTTTAGCTGCCCAATGGGCGGTGGCTGCATCAACGGTGATGAGGAGGCGCTTCCACTAGTGCCGTGGTCACTGCCCTCACCTCCATGCTCGCCGGAATCCACAGCGTCCGACGCATCTCGGTACGAGTCCAGATAGCAATCAAGCAACCGCATCAAGCTCTGCGCAATGTTGTTGTCCATCGTAGGGATAAGCTCGCCCATATGGCTGCGCATGAAAGCCACTGCTGAATACAGGTACACGTCGAACAGCCGCAGCAAGAGCGGCAGGACACCCGCAGCTCCGGATACGGCGCGCGGTAGCGCCGAGATCCATGCGTCCACGAGCGCGGCGAGGCCAAGTGCACTGGGCTCCATGTACACCATACCTGTTCGGCTAACAGTGGCAGGTGACGCGACCGACAGATCCTCGACCTCGAACATCATGGTCATCGAGTTCGACATCTGCAGCATCTCGCCCGAGTTGAGACACAGCTTCTTGTTGTCGTCCAGCACCGTGTTCATGTTCTCGATCCAAATAGCGTCGACCGGGCCGTCAAACACGACCCACTTGCGGTCTGGCGTCGTGTCGTTCGCGGCTTCGCGGTATAACGTCGACAGAATGCCGTCCTGCCACTCGTGTGTGCTTGCGTCGAACTCGCCATACAGTTGACCCATCGTGATCGCCTTCGGGTTGAGTTGATACATTCGCACGCGCTCGAACGCGAACCCGCGCTCACGCTGCGCCTTGAGCGATGTCAGCGCATCGGACAGTGCATATCGCGCACTCGACTTGCCACCGCCAGTTGCACCAACGACCATGAGACCGTGTCGAACCACCAGGGTCTCGTACAGCTGGATGCATTTGGTCAGGAAGTACGGCGTCGGCTGCAGTCCGCGCGCGCTGCCGCACACCTTGAGCGAGCGCAAGAGCGCGCCGAGATCTAGCGCTGGCCGTGTCTTACCGGGGAACAGGTCGCTCATGATGCCATTGAACAACGGGATGTCGTGCGCGAGGAACTTGGGCAGATTTACGTCCTGCAAAGCTCGAAGCAGCAAAATGTCCTCGTCCATGTCGGGGTCGTCGCGCTTTAGGTTGCCTGCGGCCGTGATGACAGTCTTGACTGCGCGCATGCCGTAGTCGTAGTGGCATTGCGATGAAAGCTGCTCGGAACACAACTTGAACGTTGTGACCATCTTGGCGCCGAGGGCTCGTGCATCCGCAAACCCGTAGGCAAAGAACATGATCTCGCCAATCAACGCGTAGTCAGGCACCATCATCGCAACTGGTCGAAAGAGCGCTGCGAGCGAGTCGGGCAGCTCACTGCGACCTGCGTACCCGGGGTTCATGGTGATGAACACGCCGAACTGCGCGTTCAGCACAATGTCCGAGCCCTCGAACACGATACGAGGGTCTCCGCGGCGAATACCGAGCTGCAGTGTAATCACTTGCTGGCCGACGACGGACAGCACCTCGATATCGATGCGGTTGAACTCATCGAAGCACGCCCATGCACCGCACGAAGCCAGGCCCTTGAAGAACTTGCCCATAGCGATGTAGTCAAGACCGTCCGAACAGTTGAAGACGACGCACTGCTTGGCCAGCGCCTTCGCCAGATCCTTTGTCGTCTCCGTTTTGCCCGTGCCTGCGGGACCGGCAGGCGCTCCGCCGAGAACCATTTGCAACGCACCCATTAACGTCAAGTAGCACTTGTCGGTAAGCGGAGTAATGACCAACCGGAACGAGTTGCCAAGGTACTCGTAGCCGTATGGCCGCCGCGATGTCACAGCTTGCACCCATAACTCGCTGTGCTTGCTGCTGCCGTCCTCGCTCTCCCAGTAGTACTTTAGCTGCGAGCTCCAGAGGAAGTCGCTCTTCGCTTCAACGTTCTGCGCCACGAGTTTCCGCGTTACATCTCGTGCGTGCACGTCAATGACCGTAAGAGCGCCGCATGTGATGCGTGCCATTTTGTCCAGGTCACCGCGAACTAGCGTCACCATATCTGCGAGCTGCTCAAGTTGGCGAGCGAGCATGCGCTTGACGCCTTCGCGCCCGTCCGAATCCATCGCCTCCTCCATCTCTCGTGTCCAGTGGGTCTGACTGCCGTTCAGCACGCACATGCCGGGCCACTTCTGGATCCAAAGCGGCCGTGGGGTCTGCGTGTAGTCGGCGATAGCACGCTCCATGACGTCGCGCACAGACACCTTCATCATGTTCTCGACCTCAAGCATCCAGTGCTCGACGTTCTTGTTGACCGGATCTACAGCTGTCACAAACGGAACCTGTTCACCCTCAGCGGAGATCATGGCGCGGATCGACAGATCGTTGCTACTCGGCGAGTCTTCGCTGCCGAACGCGACTTGGACGATACCCTCAAAGCACTTCTTCAAATGCGGCTGCACGAGCTTGACATCCTTAGACTCGGACAGGATTGAGAGCAGCTCGTCATTGGACAGGAAGTAGAACCGCGCGAACGACGACCGCTTGACCTCGAGATAGTCGCTCAGTCCCTTCTGCACCATCTCCAGGAGGATATTGGACTCCTTGAACTTCTCCAGCAGCTTTGGGTTTTTGCAGAACTCGAGGCACTTTGGCTTGGCGCGTGCTGACGCGAGCGACTGGCGCCAGTTCTTGTCGACCGACGCAAACCGCTTCCCCTCCGTAGGAAGCTGCTTGTTAATGTCTGAGGACTCAAAGATCGGCTGCAGGTACAGCCAATTACGCTGAACCGCCAGCCATTCCTCTAGCACCTCTGACACGAGCTGCAGCGTGTTGTTCCAGTCAGTAATAGCCTCCTCAAAGGGCCCCTTGAAAGACGAGAACATCATGGCCTGCGTCATTGTGATGTGTTCATCCAGTGCAACCTGGATCTCGTCCACACCCTTCACAACCGACGTGCCGGTCTCTCGATACGCGACGATCTGTAGGTCAATCACCTCCCACGCCCCCTTCATCGTATTGAGGGCTTGTTCCAATTGGTATTCCTTGCCTGCAGCCTCCGCCACCTTGACAATGTCGTCGAGCCGGTCGAGCAGGTTCAGCTGGAAAATGGTCGTGAGAGTAAAGCTCTCGTCGATCTCGAGGTCAAACCCCATCGTCTTACTCAGCTCCGCCCAGTGGCGCTCGCGCATTCCCGGGTTCCTGAGCGCCACGATCAGAGGCACATACGGCTTGAACACGGCGATTTGCTCTTTGATCGTCTCTGCGATCTTGGCACACGCATCGCTGCCGCTGGTACTGTTGGTGAAGAACTTGTACGCCTTGTGGATAGCAACACTGTACGTCTCCACCTGCCGCTCGACTTGTTCGGCGTCGATGTCGGTGAAGGATCCCTGGATCCACGTCTTGCGACTCTGGATCCAGTGGTACGACGTTGACCAGAGTTGGAAATACGGCTCGAAGCTCTTCTTCGCTGCTGCAAGCGCATCATAGGACGTCACGTCGTGGCCAAAGAGCAGCTCACGACTGTTGAAAAGCGACGCGTCCTGTTGAGCTTGCTCAAGTTTGCGCTGCACCGCCATCGCATGATGCGCCACATCGTCGACAAACGCCAGATTGTCGTAGCGAGCAAACGTGTCGATCTCGTCCTGGATTGACGCGAGCGTCTTCTCAAACCGCTCCTGCTCGGACTCCATCTGTTTGGCAAACTTGCCCTTCCGCTCGTCGAGCGCTGCGCGGCACCGCGCGCTCTGCCCGATGATCTTACTCGGCCAGCTTTGCACGCTCCACATGAGTCGGAGGTGCTCATCACTCACGTAATGCTGGAACTCATCAACTAACGATTGATCACGCAAGATGCGCGCGATCTCGTCTTCAAGCGGTTGCAGCAGGGCCGGGATGCCCGAAATGTACTCTTGCAGTGCGGTCAGGCTCTCGATGTCCTTCGGTGTCACCTCGAGGTTCTGGTTAATCGTCTCAAAGCGCATGGTGATGCGCGTCGCCAGCTGCAGGCAATACGCGACCTGCGCATCCAGCAGCTTGGTGAAGATGTCGCGATGCTTCCGCGCGAGCGTCGATCGGATGTTGGTAAGATCGACGAGAAACATGCCGAGGTTGACCGCTCGTGACGGTATAGTCTCCAGCAGCAGCATTTCCTGGCCGCGATGGTGCTCGAGTAGCCGCCGCAGCTCACCGAGCTCGACTGGAGGTGGTGGGGGAGCATCTTCATCGTCGTCTCCATCCCCACGCGCACTGTTTCCGCCGCTTGATGGACTCGATTCACTTTCAACCTTGACTGGTGGTGGGCTCTTGATAATCTTGGACAGGTACTCGTCAACGTTGAGGTTGAGAAGCGGTAGATACGTATCGAACTGAGCGATGTAAGCATGCAGCGGGGCTGTGGCATATTGAACAGCAATGTCGACGCGCTCGCGCAAAGGGTCAACGAGTGACGGACCGCAGGACGACAGGAACGGCACGCTGTCTTGGTTGGGCCAGAAAATCCGGTCCATCACCAGTCGTTCCACCAGCTCGAGCGAAAGTAGACGCTGCACGCATGCATCAAACTGAGTGCTGAGTGTCTCTTGGAACGCCGCGGGGCTTGTCAAGAGCTCAAACTGGTGCCCTTCCTGAAGCTCCAGCTTTTCGAATGGACATTGAGATCCTGCTGAAGTCGACGGTCGCGCATCTTTAGAGGTTGACCGTGTGGTAGATTGGTGCCACTCCTTGATCGCTACTTCACGCTCGTCGACTTGAGCTTGGTTCAACACTCGCTTGTCGGCTGAAATGACGAGCTCGACACGAAACAAGGGTTGATGTGTTGGCAACATCAACGACTCCAGCGAAGGCTGCACCCCATCGCCGTCTTCGCTGGCATCAGTCGGACTTGATACACGCATAACACGAACATCACTCGGACTCGCAACCTCGACTCGGAAACCTGCCATCGCTTCGACAAACTGCGTGTACTCGTGGAAGTTGCGCGACATGACGTGACGCAGTGATGTCTCGATCATGTATCCAACGCGCTGGAGCAAGCGACGTAGTGGCGTCTCGCCGTACTTGACTCGGCTCGACTCACCGACGTGGAAGAGTGGGTGCTGAGCCTGCGAACAATGCTGCTGGATGCGCTTGGCCGCAAGTCGGGTCCATGAGTCGCGCATGTACCGCAGCGCCGTGTGGTGAAGCTGCGCGTGGATCGATGCAAACTCCTGCAGAGTGATACTCTTCTTCGGAGTCGCTGCTGTGACCGCGCCATTGCCTGCGAAGCTCGACGTTGATAGATTGGCGACACTGGCTCGAACATCTCCATACGGTGTCTCTGTGGGCTGCTGGCTCAAAAGCAGCCGTGTGGTTTCAACATCGACACAACTGCTCTGCACATCTAGCAGCGCGCGAACGGCGAATGCGAGCCCGAGGAACTTGTCAGTGCTGCTGTTATTGCCCGTGATGCTCGATATCACGCCTGCAACGGCCAAGAACCGCTGGTTGAAGTCAAAAGGCGCATTGCCAACGACACCGCACCGCGGAGGCTTCGCCACGGCACGACCTTGAGCTTGAGACGACTGCGAGTCTGGATTGTACAGCACCGGCAAGCGCACGCCAGTGACCTCGTCGGCCAAGTCCTGGATATTCGCCTCAAACACGAGCTTGTTCATTGTGTGTGTGTAGTCGCCGTTGACTTCGTCGAGAAGTGCCGAGGTGCCGGTATCTGTAGGAACGCTGGGCGATGAGAACGTTCGCCGGAAGATGTTGCTGATGGTGGCCGAGTCTAGTTGCATGTCTGTGCTGATTGGCATGCTCTCGATGAACAGCGATTGTCGCAGCAGCGCCTCGGCGCGTGCACGGGCTGCGATCCCTGCTTGTAGCCGTCGCGCGAACGCGAGCGCATCCTCCTGCTCGAGACATACTAGGCAAGGGTGGACAATCGGCGCACCAACTCGCTTCCCAGCTTTCCATGACACGACGACGCGTGGCTGCGTCATATTGCTTCGAGCTTCCTCGCCTTCAACGGCAGTCACCACACAGCTCGACCAACTAGCGGTAACCAAGCCGGTAGACGCATCCAGAGGCAACGCGACTGCCTTGACGGGTCCGTTGAGCTTCAGCAGGGCCTGCGCGTGCTCAATAGCCCTCCCTTCCAGCGAAACGAAGCACCAGATCGGCAAGAAGTTGCCCGAGATAACACTGGCAGTACCACCAACGCTAGCGAGCTGCGAGGAACCGTTCGTCGCCGCTGTTGCTGCCGCTGCATGACCCGGCAACTCCTTTGGTACGCGCGCATCGAGCCATTCCGCGAGTGCCGCACCTTGGAACTTCGGTGGCCTCTCGCGTTTTGCTTCCTTTGAGCTACTGCTAGACAAAGTGTTGAGACGCTTGTTCGACCCTGTAGTATTCGAGACTTTCGGTGGCGACTTGGTTCCTTTCTGGGACGGTAGACTCGAGACTAGGGCCGATGACAGTGGACCTTGTTTGCTAGGAGCTTGCGCACCTCGACTCGATGAGTTGGTTGGGAGTACTGGAATCCCTGAGGCTGCACGCGTAGTGCCATCACCGCCATCGTACTTGTCCAATTCGCGGAGCACGAAGCTTAAAGCAGCTGCATTGCTGCTGTTGCTGCTGATGGCGGGCGGCACCTAGAGCGAACGATAACAATTGCAGCAAAGTCAGCACCTAGAGTACAATGGAAT
This sequence comes from Phytopythium oedochilum, assembly GCA_023338025.1. Lineage (NCBI taxonomy): Eukaryota > Oomycota > Peronosporomycetes > Pythiales > Pythiaceae > Phytopythium > Phytopythium oedochilum. The sequence continues at coordinate 6,560 of JAADXX010000018.1, read as the reverse complement.
GCCGTCGGAGTTGAAAGGTACCGAGGGGCTCACCTTCTTCGTGGCCGCACGTTTGCTCATGGCGTGCCGACGCAGGCGCTAGCCTCAGGCCGCTCTCGCCTCCCCGGCCTCCCTTCCTCGATCAGACGAAAGCTATGCGTCTCCCTCGAATCGTCGCGTCTTGGTGTTGCTGCCGGGTCGCCAACAACGAGAGGAGGTACATGACGAGTGCTAAAACGGTTGGGTCGTTAACGTTTCGCGACGCTTCGACTTGTGTGTGCCCTGCCTCCCAACAACAACAAAGAATACCACAGCAGGCCGAGAAACGTCTGCTTGGCTCGCTTCAGCACAACAAAACCATGAGTATCCACGACCCAGCACAGAGATTCAGACGTGAATTCGGCGTCACGCGTATTGTCTCGGCTTGGTGACTCCTGCCTAGCGTCACTGCTTAAGCGAAGACGCGGTCGATGACGGCACCGACTTGCCAACGTCTTCCAATAGGCGACGGAGCTGATCGACAAGCTCCGACTTCTTGAACTGCTGCGACAGACTGATGGCCTGGTTAATGTACGTCACAACAGTCGTGCGGCCGCCCTTCATATCGCGCAGCGCGTGCAGCACGAACTCCCTTTCCTGCGGTCATTCATAAGCGAAGGTAGGCGGCATCAGTCAAGCGAAACGAGCACGAGCGCGGACACGACTCGGGAAGTACCTGCTGGGTCGTGACGCGCGCTTTGATGAGTCGCAAGATCGTGCTCCACGCTTCCCAATTCTCGACGAGCACACCGTACACCTGCCGCACGAAGAATGACTTGTCGTGGTCACTTGCCTTGTTGCCTTCGTGCAGCGGGATTCCGAGCATCTGAGCCGCCTCTGCCTTCACCGAGTAGTTAGAGCCGACGAGCGAGTCGCTCACTGCAGCGATCGAGTCACCAGGCTCGCTGAGGCCCGGCGACGATGTCACAGACACTGTCCCGCTGGACATGGACGATGGCGACGACGTCGGCGAGTGGGACGGTGAGCCTGGGGACGACGAGAGGGAAGGCGAGTTGGGTGGGCGGTGTGACCGCTTGGCTTGCTTCCGTTCACGCTTGAGCTGCGACGAGCGCTTCCGTGTGCGCTGACGCTTCGGAGACTGTCCACCGAGTGCGGCGGCTTCATCTGCAGCTTCGCCTTGGTACACGTTGCTCGATTGCTGTCCAGCATAAGTGCCACCGTGTCAGAAGCTTGTCGCAGTTGACATGACCACGATAACAAGATCACTTTACCCACCTTTGACGCGTTCTTCTTGTACGGATTGCCAAGGTTGAAGCACAACTGCCGGCGTCGGAGACCTGCCGGGGTATCTTCGTCTGGCTCAGCTTCTGCGAGTGGGTTGCGCAGTGCCTCCTTCTTGATCAAGCGCGACTCGTAGTCACTCATCACCTCAATCGGCTGCCGATGCTTTTCGTCTTCTTCCACGGCGCGGTAGCTCGGTGCAAGAGTCAAGCCTTGCGCGGTGGCATCCTTGCCGAACTTCCCACGCGCTGGCAGCGGTACATACAAATGGTCCTTGCTCGACGACTGGTCGAAGAACGATCGCTTCGTTTTGTTGTGCGCGAGCTGCAAGTCCTCAAGCGACATGCTGGCGACAGCATCTAGCGTAGGATCCAGTTGACTCAGTACGCTACTGCCGGCACTGCCGCCGCCGTCGCCACGACTCGGCACAGGAGACGCCGACGGAGAAGCCTCCGCAATGCCACCCGGGCGAGCAGAGTCTGGGCGACTGGGACGCGCGAAAACCTTGTTGTTGGCCTCACTCTCGGTGATTGATTGCTCGCGAAGTCGATTCAGGAAACTGGAGATCTATCGAGCAAGGAAGTCCCATGACAATCAAGTCAACATGCAATAATGCAGTCGAATGAAGTAATTCGCTCGTACCTGGTAGCTTCGACCCGAGTCTTGCACGTCTGGGACCATGTCGTGGAGGTTGTACTTGCGCAGTACCTTCTTGAGCGGTGCGTAATAGTAGAGCGGGCAGCCACTCAGATAGGACGTGAAGGACTCGCGCCATGACGACGGCATCGCCTTCGCCTGGAACATCCACGTGTTCGAGCCCGAGTTGATGTTCTGCCCGCTCGCCTGGAACACTCGCACTGCATCGACCAGCAGTGAGAAAAGCGCTGGGAAGTTGTAGGGGAGCAGCATGAGCATAGCGCCGCTGCTGCTGCCTGACGTCCCGGACGTGCTCTGCCGGAGAAACCCAATCGGATCGCCTGCATACATCGGTCAAGTCAGCAGCGTTGGTAAGAGTGAGTGCACACGCTATTGTCATACAGTCCTTGACCGTACCGAGTCGCCCGTCGCCCTTGCTGCCTTGGACATACACGAGCCAGCGCTGTCCGCGACTAGGCGTCGGACTGAGTGGAGCCTCGAGCGCATAACTATCACCTGGGAACTTGAGCGTGTCCAGCAGCATATGGTTCGTGGCGATGTCCATCGCGCTTTCGACCGTCCGGCGGTAGACAATTGTGGGGTGGGCGTCGCGTGCGGGCAGCGACACCGTGTTTCGGTCGAGCCAGAAGGACTCGGCGAGAGGCCAGCTGAACTCGCGGCCGCTCGGGATCGGTGCGATCACGTTCCGAGCCACGGGGAAATCGCCCTCGCCCTCCACGCCCTCACACTTGAACTTGACGACCGCCCCTGCCTTCAGCTTGACAATGATCTGGTCGATACTGTCCACACACGATCGATCGAAACGTCTCTTGAGTAGATGGGGTGTCACGAAGCATGCAAACACTCGCGTCGTACCTTTGCTCGACCGCCGGCTTGGAGGTGGGCATGTAGAGCATTCCGCCGGTCGTTTCGCTGAGCGCCATGAGATCCATCGGGACTGTCGGCTGCGCCTTGATGCCCCCCATCGTCGCCGACAGCTTGAGCGCGATCGTGAACAGGCGCTGGGCAGTCACAGACGAGAAACCTTGTCAGCATTCTACAGCCACGGCCATGCAAGCATGAGGAGCGTCACCTGGTCCCAGCGGAAGGGCTCATTCGTGAGGTCAGCGCCGACGGCGGAGGATGGCGCGATGGTGAGCGCGTCCTGCACCAGTCCGTCGGCCGTCGAGAGCGTCGTGGCGTCCGTGAGCAGGACGCAGACCGATACGTTCGTGTTCCAGGGCGTGCGGCCGAGCGCGTAGTTGTCCCAGTTGAGCTGCAGGCGGATCTGGTTCATGAGCTCGAAGGCCTGCTTGAGCGCGGCGCCGACGTCGCTCAGGTCGTTGGCGCGCAGGTTCTTGAGCTCGCTCAGGAACGCGTCCTTGTTGGTCGACTGGTCCCAGCCGACGCGCACGCGGCCGTTCCAGGGCGGCGCGGCGCCTGCCCCCGGCGCGGACGCCGCGGCTGACGCGCTCATGCGATTGGCCGTCGCGTTGTCGCGGCCGCACGAGACGAGCATGAAGTGGTGCTGGTACCGCCGACTCGGGTCGCGCACGCGCTTGATGAAGCGCTCGACCGCCGACTTGGCGAAGTCCAGCAGCGTCATGCCCGAGCTCGTGCTCTGGTTCATCGACGCGCTCGTGTCGATCACGAACGTCACGAGCATCTTCCCCGGGTCGAGGCGAGGCGCGGCGCCGAGTCCGCCGCGAGTCCGAGGTGACTGTGAGTGCTATTATCTAATGAGGGAGGCGGAAAGTGCGGAGTACGCCACATGCACTTATAAACTGGTGTGGGTCACATGAATTAGTGTGGCGGACACCATATGTCGGAAGTGTAGCCATCGATGGAGCCGTCCATCGATCGGGTGGGTGTATGAAGATGCTGGTGCACCGCTCGCTGCTGCTTGTACCGCGATGCTCGGTCGGTCGAGTTACGAAGCGCGGCGTGTAGCGTCCCTAGTTGTCTGTAAACGCGTGTGTTCGCTGCGACTGGCCATTGAGAGGACGCCCGATGGAGCCAACCACACGCGGCACGGAAGCACATGGAACGCCGCTGTGCTATTATAGTGTCTCACTTGCTATCACATGCCGAACTTGCGCTTCTTGAGCGACCGCTCGACGATGGCGGCGGCGGTGATGGACTCGGCGCGGCGGCCCTTCCACGCGATGAAGTCGCGCGAGTCGCGCACGCCGGCGTGGAAGAGCTTCTTCTCGTCCTCGGTCAGCTTGCGCGTGAACTCGGTCGTGTCCTCGTCCAGCGTGCTCATCGAGTTGTTGAGCAGCGCGTGGTAGCGCTCGCCGCCGAACGCGAGGCGCAGGATCTCCTCGACCTCGGCGCCGGCCGCGCGCGGCACGAGCGGCAGCACGTCGCGGCCCACCTGGAACAGGTACGGCGAGAACTCGCGCAGGTTGACGGATGCTGGGCCGGCCTTCATCATGCGCCGGAAGCGCTGGCTCAGGTAGCTCGGCGCCTGCACCTCGACGTCGTCCTGGCCCACGAGCGGCCGCGCCAGCCACAGCGGCAGCTCGACCGCCGACCCCACGGGCAGGTGCTCGCTTAGGCAGCTCGGGTCCAGGAACGCGCAGTCCGCCGCGTCCGTCAGGAACGTGCACTTGACGCGCTCGTCGCCCGCCAGGATCTCGTCCACGTCGAAGTAATCGCCCCCGCCCACCATGCTCGCAGCTCCCAACAAGAGTGTTTCGATTTGGCGGGAACGAAGACTCGAATTTGGCGCGCGAATCCGTAAAAGAAGGGTTATTTAGCAGGTTACAGCGATTTGCTGGAGTAATTCGTACCCATCCAAAAGTGTATCTTTCGGCGATCAGAGGTCGCAATGGACGCATGTGCTCTTGCTGCGTCGCCGGAGGCCGACGCGCTGGTGGAGCGGCGGCTGCGAGAGCTCGTGCACGCATGGGCACTGACGCCTTTTAGCGAGCGGGTGGCGGTGCAGTGGCTGCAGCGGTCGCTCGCCTCGAGCGCGTTGGCAAACACCGACTGCGACCTGCTGCGGCTGCGCAAATGGGTGCTCATGCAGCTCAACCGGCAGCGGCACGCCGATGGCAGCTCCCACTGGCAGTGCGGCTGTCCCGAGGTCGTCCCGAGACTGCGGGCGGCGCCAGTGTGGGACTGCCGCCTGTTCCCATGGATCCGCACTCTCGAAGACAACTTCGCGGTGATCAAGGAGGAGCTGCTGGCGTTGAGACCCAAGGCCGCGTTCCAGCCCTACCGCGCGCCTACATGGGCCAGCCGCATCAATGTGAGCTGCCGCGCTTGTCGCTGGAAGAGTGGCAGCGTCCTGACTTGCGTTCTCTTTCTGTGTGTCTGTATCCAGGCGGAGGATGGACTGGGAAGCGCGGGCCACGACGCCGGCGACTGGAACGTCTTCTACCTCTTCTTACATAACATCGACTTCCAAGCTAACCGGCAGCTGTGTCCAAGGACAGCGGCGGTCATCGAGTCCATCAGTGGGCACTACGACCACGCGTTCTTCTCGGCGCTCGCGCCGCGAACGCACGTGGCCAAGCACCACGGACCGACCAACAAGAAGCTGCGCTGTCACCTGCCGCTGATCGTCCCGCCGTCGACAACGAACGGCGGAGGCGCGAGCTGCAGGCTACGCGTTGGCGCGGAGACCATCCACGCGCAGGAGGGCAAGTGCTTCGTGTTTGACGACTCGTTCGAGCACGAGGCATGGAACGATGATCCCAACCGGAGCCGCGTCGTGCTCATCGTCGACGTGTGGCACCCCGACCTCAGCGCCGCCGAGCGCAAGTTCTTCGCGTTCCTCCGCAACGCGCAACTGCGGAGCGCCAAGCAGCGCTGTGAGGTTGCTGGTGGGGTCGACAACTTCTACCACATCATCCATCAGGCACATGAGAAGAGCAGCGGCACCTCGGGCAAGCACGAGCCGCCAGAGCAGGCAGCGACGTGGAGCTGAAGCGGGAAGGGCACATGCTCGCTTCCTGTCTTGTAACGATCCGAACAAACTAAGCAAGCAGATGTGCGTCGCAGTACTGTACACTGATGAGCATACAAACACCAAGTCAATTCTGGCCTTAATACACTTTTAACCTTGACTCTAAAAACGATATCGTTTCCCGACCCCTAGCACATAATCCGTCCTATTCTATGTATTTTCCACCACGAACCTGCCAAAGTGGCGAAACCAGGTAGGTTTTTATTGGATTTCCAAAACCGTCGCGATAGTGAGCGTGACATTTGTTCCTGGGGTGCAGCACCCCAGTCCGATTTAGCAAATCGATTCTCATATTTCATGTCAAAACACGATACAAAAAGGGATAAACAAGGTACGTTGTTATGGGATGGACAAGCTCAGTGAGTCCTATGATGATGACTCTAGGCTAGTCATTGAACTGGAGTCGATTTTAGGATACTCGTAGATGGGCGTACGTTGAATCAACGTACAGTATATAGTACGCCCAAGTGAATCCATGTGACTATTCACTGGTATTCACCATGGAAGGAGGCGAATCACTTGCGTTTTGTAGTGATCCGCCAGTTGGCGGCGCAGGTCGTGTTTTGCTGCGAATGTGAAGCCGAGCTACAGATTCTCAGTCTTCGATTCGCGTTCGACCCCTCAAGCCCCTCCAGGCACTGAGCGTCCCGCCTGGTGGCCCGCACCGGGCGGGACGGCTCGAAAAACG